>CAEMYA010000069.1:6582387-6597650 GCA_903131615.1 Diplodus sargus
AAAAAAAAAAAAGCCAACCTCTCTGCCTCAGTCAAAAAGAGATCACACCGACTGCTGTGCTACCTGGCGAGTTCCTCTTAAATACAACCGGTGTCACTGCCAGGGAGATATCTTGAGGAGAAACGAGATGTGGTCATTCTCAAGAGCTCTTCCAACAGCCAGTGTCATGCCTCATGTGGAGTGAAGAGTCTCTCCGGCAGATCACACACATCCACTGACATGCACGAGCGAACACACACACACAGATGAGTGTTTAAGCTCTGCGGTGTCATGGTTAGCTCTGAAGTGTTTTTCTTCAGCTGGCCGGGCATTAAGCTTTAATTTGATAGTGTGACATCTGTTGCGTGGTCAACTCCACGGCATGACGTAAAAGGAGCGGACGGAAATGCACGCCACATACACAAACATACCTTAAAACTCCTGCAACAGATACTTGGTGCTGTGATAGTCAGCTTCAGTGCAGCTGATGAGCCTATGAGAAGCTGTGCTGCTGGGCTGCAGCGTCAGAGCTGACCGCTGAAGTAAAACATGTGACCTCTTGCAGCTGTACGTCCGTGGCCAGACAGACAGTCGGGCAGTAACAGCACCATCTGGAGTCCTAATCCGCCTGGTACTGCCCACTTCTGTGATTATGAATGTGGCTCTCAAAAGTCATTAGGCTTATTGGATAGACAAACAGATACCTGGGATCAGTGGACTGCAGAAGCACTGCAACTGCATCTGGAACAAATCTGTATTTTCTGCAGACTGATCTCTGTAATAGATGAATAGGAATAAAGAAAGATAATGTATATGGAGACATTTACTCTACTAGGATCTGTAGATGGAGAATGTTTTCATCCAACACTTTGTTACAAAGTTGTCTGCAGCAACCTATATGTACATATTCTTGCCACACTCTCCTGCTTTAGAGAGTTGTTATTGCTCTCTGACACTGTAGTGGGGGCTGTGGACAAATCTATGGCAAGCACACATGTAAAGACTTGGTTGAAGTTGAAGGAAACAGGAGAAGTTGCATGTGATATTTCTCTGTTAAAACTTTCACAGAGGCTACAAATCAACATCAACAAGAAACTGCATGCTGTCAGTGCAACTGTAAGCCCCTAGATTTGAAAAAGAACTCGACTGTGAATCCAAAGATGGCGCCCACTCAGTCCAATGAGAATTGCTCACCTGGAGCATATACCAAAAAAGATTTCTAGCCTCCAGGGTTACTTCCTGGTTATGTGGCCCACTAAACCTGTGCGTTACCGCTCACTTTACATCAGTTTCTCAGCTAGAGGAAAGTGGTATTGATATATAACCAGCATGAATCATAAATTCATAATAGGATGACTCATAATTAACCTTGTTTACAGTCTGAGCTGTCTTGCCAACAGTTTTACAGGTGTCTCTTTTATAATGGTGATCTATGGGGAAAATGATTTATGGGCCACAGGAATTTTGTGCTGCAGTACTTCGAGTGGCCATCAGGCAAAATCGGAGGGATGTGTGAGCGGTGCCCTTGTATACAGGTCTTACACATTCATGTGTACGCCACAATGTAACCGTGGAGCCTGACATGAGAACAATGCAATGCAACTAACTCTAGCATTGAAAAGTGTTCCTTAAATAACGGCCCCAACATTCAGAATGGTTCTGATGACCCCCTGATATTTCCACCAGTATCACCATCACATCTAAATTCCACTTCCACACAAAACGAATATTAAATTCACACTCGGGCTTCCCAGAGGACACTTTTGGACACAATATATTGCCACCTTCACGTGAGCTTGGCACCTAAAACTCCATGCACCAAAGCTACAGAGTAGATTTGAAACCTGAGTCTCAACCTCATTAGCCTGCATGAGGCACGCTCTTTACCAGCAGAGTTATCAATCAGCTCTATGTTATATACCACATTGGGCCATCCAGCCTGGGAACATTAGCCTACTTGATGAAGTTTGGATGACCAAAACATGGTTCTTATGTTTTGGTACGCTGCTAACTAGCTCTCCTGGTAAAGTGCATACCTCACTTGGAGCTCAATAGTAAACATTGAAAAGATGTTTTGTGGATCTTTTTTCTCGGCCAGCATGCAGCAACTTGACTTAACCACATACCCCTGTTTAGATCCTTCTGCCATTACAGATATAAGAATCAATCACATGTTTTCTAACTATCTACACAGCTGGTCTGTATATCATCTTAATTTTGTACAATGTGTTCATGTGTATTTCTACAAAAAACAGCATTCATGATATTAAAATGTATCTAAATTAAAACTCTGCAACTGTGTCAAGGCTCTGTTGATTTTAGTAGGCTACATTTAATAAGCTTAAACTTGACAGGCAGCACCGTGACATTGTTTCACCAGCCACTAGGGTACTTTAAAGCTAGTACTCTTTCCAGCTCTGTGTGTGCAGAAATGGTCAGGTTCATTATGAGACACAGAGACATGGAGCGGGGCTACAGAGAGCAGCAGTGTGACATATGCACCATATGGGTGAGTTGAGAAAAAGTGGAGCAGTGTTTCCCTCCGGAGGGAAGCACATAAGTACATCTCTGTTTATGCACACATGCACATGTACAATATACCGGACAAAAGTACAAAGTTATGGCAAAAAATGAATGCCTGTTTAGTGAAAGCAGAACATATGGTGTATACGGAGGAGCATTAAGCTCCAGGTTCATCACACCGTGACTGTCTCACCTGCACCTGATGTACAGTAACTCCAGTTAATAGATTACATAACAAAGAAGCTGAGCTGAGTGGCTTTGAGATCATACAAGCCGGAGAGAGAAAATGTCTTAAAGTCCACAGACAGACAGAAAGTAGAGTCTATAGTGAACCATAACTCCATCACATCCCCTCCTCCCTGCCCCACCTCCCTTTTTCCCCAAGTAGCTGATTTCATCCTCGCAAAGCCACTCTCCCTCTAATCTCCCCTGATCCGTCTGCACTGGCAAAGAATCAGATATCAAACTCACACACACACTGAAAAACCTGGGAAACATAACAGAAAACAAACAATTACCTGCTGTTATTATTATGATTATAATCAAGGAGCAATGTATTTTCTTGGAGATTTAGCCTTGATTTGCCCTTTTCTATAATTTCAACTCATCAACAAGAGTTACATTCCTTGTAACAGAGGCAGAGTTGGCAGACTGATAACCAGATTTCATAAAGTGGGCATGTAGTAGCTTGTAGTTATATAATACCTAAATCTCTAAGCCTCTCTTTGGAGTAGCCACTGGGCACAGGAGCATCAAAACCCAATGGGAATACACTATAATAGTCTCTACATAATCTGTTAAACCAGAAAATCTTATCAATAGTGATGTAAAAATGTTACATGGCTTCCAGTTGTTTTGCAAAGAGTCCTGCACAGATATCAAAAACCGCACACGAAGGAGGAAGAATAGATAAGAAAACTCCACAAACACGCCTCACTTACCCACGAGACATTTTTGTTCTTGGCGTGTTTGATCATGGCAACGAGAGCAGGCCGACAAACGTGGAGTGAGGAGCTCCGTCCTCAGCAGATTTCAGCCCCGCAGCCTGTTGTGTGGGCAGGTCAGAGCAGGATCAGGGGTGATGGCCGGAGGGCACGCTGCGCTCAGCCATAGGTCATCATCTGCCCTGCAAACCTGCCAGCCCAGATCACCTGCTCTGACTGAATCCAGCATCTGTCAGCAGGACTGGACCACGCTTCACGATGACAAAGTTTTTCCTCCACGTGGTGAAAAAGTCACGTAAGAATCATCCAAGCAGAGCAAAGTCAGAGTCTCTTCCTCCTGACAGCACACAGTGACCTGATGGACTGATTATGTATTCACGCAGAGTATGAATATGAAACATCCCAGCAGGTTTAACCCCGCCCTGCTGAGCCTCAGCGCACACCCAATCGCGGAGCAGATCTTTGTGGCCGGCTCCCGAGGGTGAGCTTATAGAAGCATTAGGATGAACGTACTGATTCTCTGGAGGAGAGGTCGGGGCTTCCTCTGACTGACAGGTCACTGAAACCTCCACAAACCACGAAAACACGGAGCAGCAGAGGAAAACTGATCTCGTCTTCATCTACTGTAGGTGTCTCCTGCACTTTTCTGTTCCATGTATTCTCCCTTCCTCTCCACCTACTTAATCTCACTTTCCTTCCTCTACACTCTTCCCTCCCTCCGTCTTTCTCGCTCTCAGGGGTGCCTCTCCTCGCCCGGCTGGTACCTGTTGTCATGGCACTTCTTTGCTAAGAGACGAGTGGTGTGACAGATCTCTCTCTCTTTCTTTCATCTCTCCTATTCAATGGCGGCGTTGCTCACTGGTTCAAAAATAAATCTACTCTCTCTGGCCACAATTCAGCCTCTTATTGTTGTCCTGTCCTTCTCATCTTTAACTGTCAACTTCCACAACCTAACTCACTTTTTCACTTATCTTCCTTTCTCCTTACTTGTCTCCATCTGTTTGAATGAGTTGATCCGGATTACTTGTAAAAGATCAGTGAAGACTTTTGAGGCTATCCTTGCTGATTTGAGTGGCTGCACTCAAGTGGAATTGAACCACGGATACGGTACAGATGTCCAGATCAGCCGACAGAAAAGACTAGACTGTACACAAACAACCAGTGTTTTTAATAGGAATACAAACAAACCAATGTCAAACAACAACAACAAACAATCACTTTCGTCATCCATTAATTTGCTTATTACTTTCTCGATTAATCATTTGGTTTGTAAAAGGTTGAAAAATAGTGAAAACCTGCATTCGGCAATGTCTTCAACCTTAACATCAACTCCTTCTCATATATAAGACAGAATAACAGCAACATGTCACATTTAAGAAGCTGCAACCAGTGAATGATTGCTGGCTCGAAAAAAGACTGAAACTATTAATCAATTATTTAATCAGCTGCTGATTAATTTTCTGTCAATCCACTTATCGTGTCAGCTCTAAACTTCCAAACCACCAAACAACAAATAACAACCATATAATTAAAACCCCAATCTGTGGAGTTCAGGGATTTAAAACAAGACTTTATACAGCTCCTGATCCATTTTTAACGTCTGTCGCTCTAATTAATTGTCTCTAGTATCCATATGGGCCGGCAGCCCTCCTCTGGTGCACAAGGTTGTCTGCATCTCTCCCCTGTTAATTGGCCTCCAAGAACATCTGCTCCTGTTTTAAGTGATGCTTGGTTTGGCCTGGCTGCCCTCGCTGTCTGAGGTGCCAGTTTAATGGGCGTGAGCTGAGCCTACAGCTCCTTCATCTGGCTAATGATAGCATGATTGTCCATTTTTCCACAGATGTTATACCTTGTATAGGCTGTTACTGAAAGGAACTGGCACAGTATACAGTCAGCACGAGGTGTATTAGAGACGCAGTGGAAAATAAAAATGAGTGAAAGTATTATATGGGGATTTATGTTGTCACACTGAGCTAAAGTGAGCCCTAACCTAAACCTTATGTCTCATAGACAGCAAATGAATACAACAGCTCCACCAACCACAGAGAATCTACTACATACATATTTCTCCCTTAACGCATGTGTTGTAGTCTAACGTAATGCTAATAAATGGAATTACTAAAGAGATGGTGCCAGAAACTGCAAGCCTCACAAAAACGGATGACGGCACTCCAGCCCTCAAAGCAGCTGCTTTCCACTGATAGTAGTGAAACAGCCAACATGACGTGCTGGAGGAGAGAGACACGGCTAAAATTAACAATCACCAGAGGGAGCAAATTACTTCATATGTATGGGTCTCCTGCAGCCAGCTGCAAAACCGCAGACACTTAAAAGATTCTTCACAATATGTATTTGCTGATGCTGGCCATGCAGTAGCTGTACATTTTCCAATACTGTGCTGATATTCCATATATTTCTCTATATTTTACGAACAGTTATTCCAGCTGCTTCCTGGTATTTGAACAGATTCCTCCTTTGAAGCAATGCTGGTTGTATTTGGTGACTTTTTTTCCCCAAAAGAAAATGACATTTTTCTCACTACAAAGTGAATATAAAGTATAAAAAAAGGAGAAAAAAAGGGGAAAAAAAGGACGGTTGGGTACGTGAAGCAAAGGTCTCCATGAGAGTATGTTGCAAAATGTGGTATAAATCTTAGACATTCGACTACCAAGACGCCATCAACAAAGGATTTTCAAGCACACTAAGAAGCCCAGAGCACAGTCGTTGTGTTAAAGTGATCCATCGTAGCCTGACGTTACATGATGGAACATCCTCATCAATCACCTTCCACGTAATAATCTGTGTATTTTGTAACGAGTGAGCAGCATCTTTCCCCCCATGACTTCACCATTTCCAGACAAGTGAGGGTTTTAAAACTCAAGACTGTCGCAGCCCAGTCGTAACTGATCTGGGGTCAGTGCGCACAGATTCAGCACACAGTGTCACTGACATCACTGTTTCCAGGCTGGAGTGAAGCTATTCTCTACATAGGCCTTCGCAGATATATATCACACTTTCCAGTCCCACGGTGAGGTGATGGATTATGTAAAAGCAGTAAAAATCCACCTAAATCCGAGACATTCCTAAGGGCCCCTGTGGCCAATTAGCTGCTCAGTTTCCGGACATTTCCATATTCTCTGGAAAGGCAAAAGAACGCACAACTGCTGCCAAGGAAACCCTGCTCCAGTCTGCTCTGCGCTGGCCGACACTCCTCCCTGGGCGTGCATCCCGAAGCCTGGAAAACTGGGAATTCCAGGTCACACTTTTCACCATGGGAAATTAGCTCACCACTAGCGCACAAAAGCTCAGTATTGTCTGAGAATAATTGCAGTCCTCTGTGTAATACTCCAGTGCCTGCATTTCTCATTCTTTATGTGTTAACTTACCACAGCAGATCAAAGCTTTCACTTGTCACATAGAATACATCAACATCTAATCAATAGATCAATCCAACTGATTTTGATGATCCTCTGATTTAAATCTGCTACAAGCATTCATGTACCCCTCAGGATGAATTCTTATCATCGTGCCACCATCAGGTCATAAGTTCAATTGAACCAATCACAATGTTTGTGTACAATAACTTTTATCATAATGTTATTTCAAAGTGTTCAAATTCAAAGTATTTCAAAGAAAATTACTGCTCAAAACTAGCAGCTGACTGGTGGTGGCACATCAGAAATGTCAGGACTGCTGTTGAACTACTATGTTACTACTTTACATGTTACAGTTGCGGCTGAATATGGCAACAGGAAAAAAAAAAGTGTACAATTTTGACAACTCTTTACAGTGTTGCATAACAACTGTGAACTATCTACCTAGAGGAGACTGCTGTTGTTAACACGATGGCATGATGATTCGGTCTATAGTTTGGTTTATGACCAATACCAGCAAATGTCAACTGCTCCCATCATCCTCAATTGCAATTTGAGTTTGGTGCCAATTAGCAAACACACTATATTAAGTGAATATTGTAAAAAAAAAAGAAAGTACCTGCTAAACATGGAGAATGTGAGCATTGTCCATACGTGCAACGTTAGCATTTAGCTCACAGCGCCACTATATCTACGTAAAGTTTTGCAGAGCCGATAGCAAGACTGTAGAATCTTACCCCCGAGCACAGAACAGGCCATTTAATGTCATTAATGGAAAAAGCTGAGTGCTAAAAAGTTGACAATATTTCAACTTCTAAAAACTTGTGTGTGGGACAAGAGAGGAGTGCAAACCATACTGTATGAAAACAATGGTTTTGCTAGCATCATATCTCGCTGTGAACCGCCGTTATGTTTTAACTGCAGCCTACAACAAGATATTAATATTAGATCAGACTGCTTTTAATGCGTCCCTCAGGAGACATTAGCTTGTGTACACATGTGCATTCAATACATATTAGGGCTGGGCGACAAATCGGTAAAATCGACTTCCGACTACTGCTGCATCATGGCAAGTACAGCAGGGAAGCCAAGAAAACAAAGTGGGGAATGGAGTACGGCCTGCTGTCTTCAATTAGCTGAGTTTCCGTGAGGAGTGTCTTAGACTGGCCACTCAGTCTGTCAGACGGAGTCCCATCCGGCCGGGTCTCCGTGCTCCACATTCCATCCTGAGCGGAATTGTGTTCCGCCCCATTTCAGACGTAAAACGCTGGTTTGGTGCTCCATATTGGAAACATGTGAGAGGAGTGTCATAGAGAGAGTGGCGAGTCACGGCAGCTCGGGTCCTCTCAAGGTCAGCTCTGGCTGTGGTTACTGTACTCTCCACTGGTTTAACTGTGCTCATTATATTAATTTCAGCATGCTGAGTTTGCACACAGTAATTAAACACAAACACATGTTGCCAGTGATACTTCATCCCGCTGAATGGTTTGTTTTGATGCAAACACCTTACACATGGGGCTTAGACTGTCCGGTGTGGAGTATCAACAGCTGGTCCTCCACTAATCCACTCATCAGTTAAATTAAAGCTTACTCAGTTGTACAGTAAATGTTGGTTCAGCCTACTGCAGCGCGTGTCACACGATACCAGATTGTGTAACGAAACTACGGCAGGCTGCACAAGAGCACTAGTGTTGTTTCTTCTCTACAACATCTGGGATAAAGTTGGCATCCCAGTTCAGAAGCTGGACCCTCCTAAGTCCACATTTCTAGACATAATACGTCATAATGGGCGCACAAGTCTTGGTCTTTTTTCAAAGGCTCTTCCAAAGAAAAACAGCCGTCTTTTGGCTGAATTTGTAGGACACGACTGGGGTACCACTTGTAGTCGTCAGTATCACATAATCCATTTTTCTGAGGGGATCCTTGATATCTAATGAACACAGGAAACTTAACATGAGCATGTTGGTTTAAGCCGTTTGCTGTGGTCTGATGTCCGTACATCCCAGTTTCCAGCTTCCAAACTGTGCTGATTTCTGCTTTTGTTTCCTTCTTTTTTTGGTCTTATTTGATGGTAAACTGGATATATTCTGGATTAAAACTGTGGGCTGGACAAATAAAGAATTTTGATGATGCCAATTTCTGCATTCATAAGATTATGATGGACATTTTTCCACATTTATTTTCCTCTGAGAACAGCTTGTTTATTCAGTTATGGAAAAACTACATAGTGCCCCTTTGAATATCACAGCAGTAAACGCACATGTCATTAATTAGTTCCTACTAATATTTCCACATCACAGTGATGAGTTTTGAAATATCTGTCTTTACAAATTGAAGCAGGCTGCTTTGAAGCAGCATTAGTTTTGAGGTGAGGGCAGACAGTCTCATTTAGGCAGGTGGCACAGGTTCAGCCTAACCTTCAGGTCAACGGATGTTTATTGGGCTGATGCAGTTTCTCTTTTTGTCTTGGAAGGGATCCAGGTTAACAGTCCGTGCCTTTTGGAAGATCCAACAGCTGAATTAGGGCGATGCTTATATCACAATGTACATCGAGGCTTCACTTAGGGCTGCAAATAATGATTATTTTTGTTATTACTGATAATTATTCGTTCAATTAATCATTCAAGAAAATAGTTTAAAACAATGCCTATCACTATTTCCTAAATGGCTTTTTTGTGACTTCTTATGTCAAAGATATTTAGAGTAAAATCACATGAGATAAAACACAGCAGCTAATCCTAACAAGTAAGAAGCATGTTTGGCATTTCTAACTGACTAGTGATTTGAGCTCTAGCTGCTTTTCATACAAAGTTTGCACAGTGGTGCCTGCACATGTACCATTAGACTTGAAGCATTATACCTGCACTTGTATCAGATTAGATAAATATGTCCTCACACTATTAAAATACACAGACCTTTCTGTATTGATATCACTGTTGTGGATCTAAAGTTGCTGGGTCTCACTGAGCTCAGAACATTTTGTCCAATGTCGTTCTGTCTTGCATTTGGGGACGACATCATAACTCATTTTAGACAGCGAAATAAAAAAGAAAAATCGCACCTCATGAAAACTTCATTTCTGAGCCTCGAGGGCGTTAAAGCATTTTCTCTCTGCATAGAAATGGTTCGTTTATGCGTTTATGTGAGAGCATGTGTGGTTGTGTGTGAGTGAGAGTACAGTAAGTGTAACATGGCCATCTAGTGGTAAGACTCAATTAGGGAGGACCATCTTTATCTGCAGTACTTTGATGACTGTGTAGATGAGGGAAAAACAACAGGATTTTTTGCACAGCTCCATTAGTTAACAGTTTAACAGAGCGAGCATATTCTCCTTCCTGTATACAAGAGAGTCTACAGAAACCAACCACATCTGAATGACAGAATCAAGGATGCAAAGGACAGTTCCCCCCCAAAAATGCATGTCTCATCAAATTCCCCATCAAAGCCATACCTGTTAGCAGAAATATATCCACATTTTCCTCTCGCTACATTTCATTACATATGAGATAAACCAGTAGAGCCCAATAAAGTCTGTCAAGTATCAACCGTGCATGTGTCTGCAGTGTGTTCAGAAACATTACAACCTCAGCTTGCTGTCCAAAACCCGGAATAAATATGAAATTAAAGATTTATTGTGCCTGGCGACGTGCACGGCGAAAACAGAGCTCTGCAGAAAACTGTCGGGCCAGAGAAACTGAATTATTTCAGCTAAATCCTGCAGCATTCAGGATTAGTTCTGGATAGAGATCTAGATGGTAGCAGTGATCAACATCGAGGAAGAAAGCTGGCAGGTGTCCACTGACCATTCAGCCGGCTGCTTTGAAGCAACAAAAGACATTTTCAGTAAAGTTGTACGTGTTTTGATGTGACACCTGCACCGACTGTCTCTGAATTATTCATCCCATCATGAAACAATTATAATAAAGCACATTAGTCTACACATGCTGGCGACTGTTTGCTCCATCGGCTCCTCTTAATCTCCCTCTACTCACGCACATTCTCTCCTCTAACCCCTGTGATAAATCAGCATCGGAGCCAAAAACTCACATATGGAAGCTGTGCTCTCCGGCGATGGCCCAGCCCACAGCACGGCATGAAGGGGACCCGGGCGGGGAGGAACGGTTGGCCGTCTCACAGGCTCCCTGTCAGCCAGCAGCATCCGTTCAGCCTCTGTCCATGCCTGCACACTTGGCCCGCACGGGTGCAGACCACCAAAAGACGCAGAGGAGATGACAGGACGGAGGAGATCCTAGACGGAGCAGAGGACTGACGTTTCCACACCAGCCCCCTACTTCTGTCCACCCACCCCCCACGTGCACGCCAAATCCCCCCGCCCCCCGACTCAGAAACTCACGGGATTCAAAAAGTCAGATTTCGATGCCCCCCTCTTCCTCCTCATCGTCCACCCATCTCCAGACTGTTGCAGCAGAGTGTCCACGAGCTGACAGTGAGGTGCACGTCTGAGCCGGCTGTTTACCCCACCCCGAAATCTGTAAGCGCTCCGACAGATCCTCTGGGCTGCCAAATCCTCTGCAGTGCTGCTGTGTGTGCTGTGGCGGAGAGGAACAGTTGCAGGCTGGCACACTGGTTCAGCTGCTGGTGGATTTAGACACACTCATCATCACACTCAAGTTCCCTCTCAGCATGGGAAGGAGGTGGAGCTCTCAGTGTCCTTTACTGACCGCTGTCCCTTGCTTCTTAATGGAGGACGCCGCCTTTATACTCTCCGCCTCTTCCCCCTCCTGCCAGCCAAGGTTCAATCTGCTCTAAAAGCCTGACACACACACCAACACACACTCTCACACACTCTGGTTTTCTTCTTGACTTTCTGCCCTCTCTTCTATCTCCGACCTGATTGTCTCTTCATACTTTCCCTCAATTTCTTCCTTATGATTCACTCCTCATTTGCATTGCATTACCCTTCATGTTGTCTCTGTGTGAGTGGCTAGGACAGAGGCTGAGACAGCTACTGGTTGCTGAAGAGACTGCACTCAGCTTTAATGTTACAGAGAATGTGTGTGTGTGTCTCGTGCTGAGAGCCGAGCAGCAGCACAACTCTGCCCGTGGTGCAGAGGGAAGTCGCTCGCACAGTTCGGTCATGCTAGACTGCCGGGTGTGATCTGAGGGCTGGTGCGATTGTTTCTTCCCCTCACACACCTCCTCTGTGCTCTTGCCCTTCCCCATTGCGTTCAGGTGATTGAGTCCAGACCGACAGGCAGCCTCACTGCTGCGTCGTAACTGCTGTGTCAGCCAGAAGTGCACGTATTCTCTCGCTCTGCGTTCAATGAAAGATGCACATGTGGCGGGTGGAGCTGCAGAGGCAACATTCGTACACACAGCGTGACTGTGGACGAATCTTATCTGGCATCAAGGACAGCACGAGAAGACATCGTGAGAGATGCACAGAATTTCAATGATTTAACAGTGCCCTTTATTTCTCAAACTGGTTATAATCTATTTTGCCAATGATGAAGGAATGTGAAGATAACAGTCTGCAGTGTTTGTAATGGAAGTTAATCAGGACTCATCAATGTAAACAAATCATGGCTTTCAATCAACACAAACTGCATCATTAATCTGGGTTGCTTTAAAGATGAAGCCTAATTTAACTCAGTTCAATAAAATCTGCACAATTTGATGGCGAAACAGCTGGCAATATTCCAAAATGCCTGTGAAAAAGGACCTCCCTCAAGCAGCCCCTAACTGGAGGCAGGAGATCATTTTTGCATAATCCTGCTTCAGTTGATCTACAATAAAAAGCTAGAGCATTTATTCCTCTAAGGCTTCGGTCTTTCGCATCATCACGTCATTACCTTGCATGGTGAAAACGCACTGTGACACAGTAAAGCGGCAACAGGAAAAGAGTAGCAGGTTGATTTTCACAACACAGTCTCAACAATCCTATCAGTACATATTGTTTAGTGACTTACACAGATTGTATGGGTATAAATCATTTTTAAATAATCTAGAAAAGGACATCACAATAAGTAAAAAAAATCCCAGCGCAGACACTGGAGAAATTACAGATAAAACTTAAAACTGGCTTCACATTGATTCTCAAAAAAAGTGCAAATATTTGTTTTAAATTCATGATTGTAAAGATTTAAAGGGATATGAATTATTCAAAGAAATTTAAAGAAATGACATCACAATAAGAAAAAAAATTACTAAAACTCAGCACTGTTGGATCATCTCCACTGCAGGGTTCGAAGCAAGTTATTATTAAAGGATTTACTCAAAATGTAGTGCTATTTCATTTGGTATTTTAAATTAATGACTGCTGAGATATGAACACGATAAAGGGTGGCACATTAATGCTAAAAGGTGATACCGATGATTGGTATCTCTGGTGAATATAAGCATGAAGCTGTTCTCCATATTACCCTTATTGTCACCCTCTTTTATTGCAGCATGTTCAGTATACTCCATCTTTATATCGTGCAGATCTGACTCTGATGCTGGAGAATCCAAACTTGTCTCATAAAGCAAAGGGCAGCTTGTCTCATCGGCAGCAACAAACACTCCATCAGTGTTGTTTCTCTGCGGTTTGCCACCAGGAAAATAACGACATCATTTCTGCTGTCAGACAGAGCTATATTCAGATAAAGACAAACTCAACTGTCAGTCTCTGCAAATCAGAATTGATACTCATTGCGTTTGCCGAGCAGGTAGTCTTTTTGGGGACAGAATGTCCAGTATTACTTTATATCACATTGCATTTAGTACACAGGGCAGAAGGTATTGTAAGATATATCAAAGATGTAACAACTAATATGGATTAATTAGGACTAGAGTCAAATTAATGTTTTAATAAGGGTTGTTTTTTATACAGGAGAATCACACAATTAATTTTGTTACTCATTGACTAAATACGTAATATGTTTTGAAACACTACTCCATATGTATCAACAGTGAGTTGAAAGTGTTTTGTGGATCTGATAAATCCTCAAGCGTTCTTAGTTTCAAACTAAAGCTTCAGCTTCAGTTGGGCTACAAGTCTAAAGTTGAAAATAATCCAGGGTGAGAGTGTGTGAAGCTAAAAGAAGTGATCTTACCAGACCTCTGCAGCCTCCACATTTCTATTTAAGCCTAGCTGCTCATTAGCCGCTGCTAGCAGAACACACCTGAATCTCTGACCAAACTATCAGCTGCCTTGTTGCATTGTGGGTAACACAGGTGCAAGGTTTTGACAAGGAAGAAGAATGCATGGAATAATAAAGATGCTATCTCCGGCCTTGCTGCATTGATTTGATTTGATGCTTTTTTAGAAACTGCCCTGTTGTAGGATGTACATTTAGAAATACATTTATCGGCTTTCTTGCCAAGACTCAGACGAATAGACTGATACTCTCATGTCTGTCCAGTAAATATGAAGCTACAACCAGAAACTTTGTTAGCAAAACTTAACATCGAGCCTTGAAACAGGGAGGAAACATCTCGAGACAAAATCTGACTACTTACTTATACCTCTGAAGTTCAGAGTACTTATTTCTTGTTTACCAAGCCATACCAAAACAAAACTGTAAAATAACATGATTGTTGGCTGATTTTGTTGCCTTTGGACAGAGCTAGTATTAAGTATAAGGTCTCTGGATCACAGTGTTGATTTAGTGGATACAGGCAGCATTTCTGGACTCAAGTGGCCCTGTACAGATGGTGTGTAACCTGTTGTAAAGCTTTGTGCTCATCAGTGATAGTATCAGCATCCATATATCTCCTCCTCTGGCCTGACACACACTCTGCCCAACGTAAATCTGGCACCGTCTTTCATCAACACTGAAGCTTCTTTAGTTTACTGCCAATAATTCAGCGGTTGACAAGTGTCTGCTGTGATGGAAAGGCATCATTATAAACAGAGAGAGGTGCACCTTTTACAGTGAGAGGAGAGTCCTATCAATCGGGACTGTCAGACCCTGTCCACCTTTGAGAAGTAATCATCACTCAGCAGCCATGAAAAGTATTGCAGGAGATCAAGCCTGCACACCAAAATGAAACTTCAATGCTGCATTCCTAATTTTGGTTCATTATGTTTTCTGAGCACACCTTCAAAGCTGCACCTGAAGTCACTCACTTAAAAAAATGCATCCCTTCTTGTCATTGTATCTGTTAAATTAGCACACACATAATATGATAATCCAGAAGCAAACAACAAGTGTGATAAAGCAAGAAAGGGCAACATAGTTTTTATCCTCCCCATGGGCCTCTATCGCTACCAGGAAGACACTATCAATCAACCTGCAGACAAGAGCAAGCTTCCGAGGCATGAGAGGAAGCTAATTAAATACATCAATCTTGATAAAAATAAAGAATGCAATATTCTGAATAACTGCATGAGTCATTTTTTAAGCAAAAATGCAAATTTCCAGCATGTCCACTGTAAGAATTTGCTGTTTTTGTTTCTCTGTGGTCTTAACTTGAAAATGTTTTCGTTTCGGACAGACAA
>CAEMYA010000069.1:6597686-6621912 GCA_903131615.1 Diplodus sargus
CAAGATGAAACAATTTTCACCTTCTTCTGATGGATAACAAACAATAATGTAAAAAATGTTGCTTCCAGCCCTTTTATGAAGCCCTATATACGAACATAACAGCTCCATGAAGTCCCCAGCAGAAGTCGTATGCACTTCTTTGCTTGGCAAAGAACACACACAGTACTACTACTAAAATATGAGTGATAATTCATTAAAAAAAATCACAATCAGCTGCTTTTTTCTTCAGTTTAGTGGTAAAGCATTATGACATGCTGCATCCATTTTTATAACATCATATAATGTCTGATTTAGCATTTTGAAGGGCACTTTTCAGAGGGAAGACTTTGATTACACTAATAATACTGGCACGTATTGACCTTGTCCACAAGGGGGGTAGTGCATCAACACAGTGCCAAATTAATTTAGCCAGTAAAACAGCAGGGTGGGACTCATGATCAAAGCAGAGAAACTTGGAATTAGGTCACTGTGAAAGCAATGTATTCACTGCCAAAGAGTTTTTTTTGCAAACCCTTGCCATGGTATGTGCTTTTCTCACTACAAAAGGTTTGTGGATTATGTTTGCTTGTTTGTTTTTCATGACAAAAGGTTAAAAAAACAATAATGAGTCTGTTGAAAGAAGACCCTTCCAAGATGGTTTGTCAAATAACAGGTACAAATACTGAAAATGCCCAAATGCAGATTTTCTAGATTGATTTGGTTACTGTGGTACAGATACTGTGAATCACCACAAAGATAAATACTGGTATTCATTCATTGTACCACTAGATGGCAGCCTGGTGCTTCTATAATGCTTGACAGAGCGGCAGTGGCTTCCACATTTACAGTATCCTAACTCATGCATCATTACTGCAGTTTGATGCCAGAAAACACATATGGCTCTCCAGAAATACCTACTATTGGAAAACCATGACACACATTGCTCAAAGTTCAGACGAAGGTCTGCAGGATTCATGTTACTCTTCACCCACCAACATTTCCAGTGGCAGCTACTCCGTATGTCTACAGTATGGCACTGGAATCTGTTACATAAAAAGTCGGGAGTTGCCAGATCTGATATGAATCAATAATAAGCTCCTTGCGTCACCCCTCCACTCCATTAAGCAGAGAACAAAATAATCTCGAGGATGATTAAAAGGGAAAATGTTTGCAATCAGGGAGCGTGTGAGAAGGGGTTTCCTGCCCTCACCACGCCCTCTCAGACAGCCTTTCATCACCAAATCCAGTTCTCTAGATGAACATACAGACGGAGCAGGCAGAGAGGGTCGAAACTGCAACAATGCGACGTGGAAAAACTGGCTGCTGCAGTGGGGGAGACAGTGTTATAGAGAGATGGAGGTGAAAGAGACAGAGGGAGGTGGGCGATACAGAGCCTGGTGCAACCATTTACATAAACATAACGAGTGTGGGAAGCAGCAAGAGGTTAATTATGACATAATGCCCTGTGAGTTATGTAAAACACACACTGTTCGAACTATTGTACATGAAATCCTCTGTGTGACTGTATGTTGCTCCTATTGCAACAAAAGTCTCGTTCTAGTTACCCTCCACTGAGCGCCTGAAATCCTTTTTTAGTAGGTCCTTTGATATCAAACGTATCGCGCTTATTCCATTGTTGTTGTATTTGGTTTCCTTTGCTGCTCTTCATGTGGTACCTGTCAGTTCCAGAGGTGACTTCATGACTTCGGTGAACACTTTTAAAGACTATCTACTGTTGGTAGATGGTGTTTTATATCTTCTATCACTGCAAGAGCCAGAGGGCAAACTGACATCCTCAATCGGAGCTCATCAGACTCAGCCATGAATAAAAGAAAACATGATCAGACATTAGTCATTAGAGATCCTGCGTTTGAGGAACAGCCTGACAGAAGAAATTACGCTTGCAAAGTCAGTCTTTTTTTAAATTCGCCACTTAGGACCCACTTTTGTGGGTTTGCATTTGAGCAGTTCTTCTCCTTGTGTTTAATCCTGTTGTTTGCTCTGAGCTTTGTTTCTCACTCTCTGTAAAGCACTTTGTTAACTCTGTTTTTAGAGTAGGGCTATATAAAGAAAGTTTATTATTATTCAGGGTCATGTGGGGCTGGATTGTTTCCCAGGATGCATTAAGCACCAGACTGACTCTCTAAACACATTGCCAGTCTAATGAAGGACAATCACTCACATTTACACCTATGGCCTGTTTTCCGTTTCCATTATGATCAGGAAAAACAGGACACCAGGCTCCGTGTGGTGTGCTTCAACAAAACACAGTGGTTGTGGACACTAAAAGATGATTATATTGTCTATTGAAAACATACAACTTTAAAAATATTGTTCAATATTTGGGAAAATACACTTAATTTGCATTTTTGGATAGCTAATTAATTTAGTTAAATAAGAATAGTGAAACCACTCTCATGTCTTTACGTTGATTATGAAGCTACAGTCAGCTGGTGGTCATCTTAGCTTAGCAAAAAGACCAAAATCCATCTACCAGGACCTCTTTAGCTCAATGGTGGGTCTCCACAGCACGGTGCCAGGCCTGGCGTAGGAAATAAAAAAGATAATGTCTGCTAGCTTGTTGTTAGCTCAGTGGTTGTAAGGATAGGTGTTACTGAAAACGGCCAGTGGCAGGCTTATACACACAGTATGCATATGGTGAGTCAGACTAACTGCTAACATGTTATATATTGATTTTGTTTAATCGTAATCATCAAAAGTAAAAATGGTAATTTCCATTCTTACATGTAGTTTGGGCTTGGATAGGAGCAGTCACTTCTTGGAATCTCCACCAGTCACGTCGAAGATGCTCCTGACCAAGAAATAGCTCTTAAAATGAAAATTGTCATATTTACACTTTCAATAAAAAGTGTTATTGTGAATTTGGGCATAAACAAGATATAATGTGTTAGAGATGCGAGGAGGCAGAGTTTGCTACCTTTGCTCTGAGCCAGACCAGCCGTTTCCCCCCATTATCAGTCTTTATGCTGCAAACTGAACGGCTGCTAGCTTCAGCTTGATGCTTAAAACATCTGTTTTTCTACCACACGAGAAATTGATTGATGTAAATGTCTGGGCTGTAAAACTAAATGCTGAAACAATGACAAAGGGTCAAAACCATGACAGATGGAGGATGCACCACAAATCACAAAATGTTTTCTTTGCTTACACTGCAGAACCAGACCACCTCCACATACGTAAAAATAAACCGTCCACCTGATGTTCAAGTTTGCCGACAAATCTTCAACAGTCCTGCCCTTCTTCCTTCTCAATGGAGAGCTGCGCTGCGGTTCCAACACTAACTTCGCTACTCCCACGGCTGAGCGGTCTGGTCTGGCCTGGACCTCCACCCTTCCCAGCCTCCTCCATACTCCCCCGGGCATCGGGCCACGACCACAGGGAACGTCTCTCATCCTTTCTCTCTCAACCTACTCACTGTCTGCCCTCTGCCCCTCTTTCTGTAGCGGCATGAGTAACTCTGTCTTTTAGGAGCTGTTTATATGCAGTTACTGGAAAGTCATTTTTTATGATGCTCAAAGCTGTGGTGGATCGATCACACAGTGAGTGACCTTGACTAGTTATTCTTAAGACGCCTACAGAAATGCCAGGACTGTGAGGCACTATAACAACAGGTCAGACAAGAGGGAGAGCAAAGCACAATATACAAAGGATCATTTCAAAATGTGAAATCCAGTCATGCAAACATTCTTCAGTAAACAGCAACTTTGGCTGTTGACGGCAGGCAGAGAAATGCTAAAACAAAGAGAGCTGGGGACACCATGAAAACCGGATGACAGATTGATGAATAGGCACTGAGATAACCACACAAAAGATTAGTTTCATACATACACGAGGATGGTGTTGGTTTAGCCATCTCAATACTACGTCCTCATTCTTCTGTGAAAAGTGAAAATAATCACGGGCAGGATGATTGAGCACGAGGGCGAGGAAAATAAGGTCAGATCAAAACTGCTGCTATGATAATACAAATGAAAAACAGTATTTACATTAGTCTCCAAACAGGGGAGAAGTTACTGGAAGGTCTGCTATTTCTGGGGCCCTCTTGCGGCAAATTTCTCAAAGAGGATATTTCTGCTCGGCATGCAAGGGCCTCAGTGACCCTGAAACACATCACTCCTCCACTCTCCCCACATCCCTCTACTAAAATCCTGCTTTAATGGCCTCTCGGTTCTGTACGATGTGGTGTTATGTTGCAGATAGATGCTCACTCTCAGCCTTATTGAGTTTATCTGGGATGACTCAGTGGAGGGGAACTCCTCATTTGGGGACAAGACTGTGGGAATGGGCATGAGCTCCCAAGGGTGGTGGTAAAATCAGGGAATTTCTCACTAAGCGGCCTCCAATGAGCTCCGACACTGACGATAGCAGCTCATTCAGAAGTTCTCCGTGGCCTTGAAGCAGACAGCAGGCCGGGAGGTGCCGTCTTGCTCTGATCTCATCCAGTTTCCCGTCGCCCTGCCGCTGCCGTGCCAAAGCCGAGCTAATGTGTGCCTCCTCCAAAAAAGGCAGAAACATTTAGGCAGGGGCGCACATCCTTAACCCGGCCTGTCCTGTCCCTCGCAGGTCTGCTCAACAAAGACCAGACACGTCGAGTTTGTGCCTTGCAGGGTCTGCTTTATAACAAGGCCACTGTGTTGCTGCTGCACTCACAACAGAGGATGCAGCTCCACTTAACATACTGTACCCAACACTGTTTACAGACGGCTTTCACTGCGATGCACATCTCATCCCTGATGGATGATGATGACTGAAGCTCGGCTCTTATGCCAGTTTGCGTTTACTGTCAGGGATGAACATACACTCAGACACAGACAGAGACACAAACACACACACAAAGTGTTACATTCCTGAATGAAGCGACTGAAGCCAGGACCCAGGAATAACTCTTGAAGATATTCTTGTATGGTGTGCAAAATAATCAGATATATCTTCCTTGTACCTTGTCATAAACAGAACTATGTTCCTAGTAGAGCTGCAAAGAACAGTCGATTGATGAGTCAATCGAAAGAGAATTAATCACCAGCTTCTCTGTCAATCGAATAATCATTTTTCAAGCAAGAATATCAAACATTTTCTTGTTCCATCTTCCTAAATCTAAGACACTTCAGCCCAAAAAAATTGTGATGAGTAATTTCTTTCACATCTTATTAGACCCTCAGCACTGACACATCCCATATGGTCTAGCGGTTAGGATTCCTGGTTTTCACCCAGGCGGCCCGGGTTCAACTCCCGGTATGGGAATTACAGTTTATTGATTCATACAAGGGGTGAATAAATGCACTGATCTTTAATCTACTCCTCTGTAGGTAAGTGCAGAGAACTTCAAATTGTAACAGTTTCAGCTGGTGATGTATTCACCTCGAGTGTATGTGAGTCTGCAGAAACCTATTGTAGTGGGTCTCTGCCACAGAAGTGAAGTTGAGTACTTTGCAACGGCTTTATCGGTTTGTCCGTGAATTATAGTATAGTATAGATAGTGTTGCAACTTTTCAAGATGCAGCTATGAAACTTCACAGGTTTAGGTGAGATCAAAATAAACGTCAACTTCAATGATGGGTATGGTTCTAGTAAGGGCGTCAGAAATAGGGGGAAGCCCCCCAACGTTCGCAGCCATGGAGACATAATTGTAGCAAGAACAAACTCTTTTCGAGTACCTTGCCAGGTGTTTATATGTCCATCTATTTGTCTGTCTGTGGACAGATTTGGTCAACACGATACTGTCATAGATGGTCAAGATGCGATCACAAAACTTTACAGCTGTGTAACTGAGAAATAAATGAGGGCCAGATTTGAAGATTGGTGTGTCCAACTCATGAATACCGAGTACTCATATACTAATGCAGTAATGACCGATTAGTCCCATCACAAGATGGTCTCTATTTTGTCCTCAAATTTATCAGACTGCTGATACTAGAAAGATGTTTATAAATTAAGAAGAGAGAGACAGGGAGGGACATGAAGCGATGATCCGGATTCAACAAGGACAACTTGCGCTTAAAAGTAAACTGCAATCCTTACCTGGCGTACAAGGCTGTTGGTTGTGGTGTCTGAGGAGGTGCTGCCATCCGAACCTTTAAACCGGCCTTTTCTTCGAGCTCCTTTGCTGTGAGACTGCAGAGAGCCAACAGGGAAATAGTAATATTACCATACATGCGTGACCATATGAGTATAAGATATAAGATATAAGATATTGAGTTCACAGTGATAGAGAAGTTGCAAATTCTCACACCGGAGAAGCTGCAACCACAGAAAATGTTTTGCTTAATAAATGACATGCAACAATTTGTCAATTCATGTATTGATCTAGCTATGATTAATCAATTCCGAAATATTGTTGTAAGTCATTCTTTAAACATGAAAGCAAAATAAATCTCAGGTTGCAGCCTCCAGAATCGTGGATTCTGTTGTGGACTGTTCATTCAACAAAGACTCTATGAAAATCCGATGGACATTTATTTGGCTTTTTACTGGCATCTTGTAGACTTCTTTATCAGCAGCCAAATACAGTTCCAGATTATTTTTCTGTCATCGCACAGATCAAATAAAGGAAAATGTTTCAGCTCTAAGTCAGTGAGTCTTATCTAATATAAACCTCCTCTGCACTTTCCCAGATAGCCCCGTTTGGAATTTTCATAGTAAAAACACTAAATAATTTGACAGATATTTTCCAATGATTTGTTGAAGTTGATCTTTGAAATGCATGTTTTTTTCACCGTGGATCTGTCCCCCGTCTCTGACACTGCAATCACATTAAGATGTAAGGCAAGTGAGTGTTTAATCATAGTTATCCTTTAATGTGAAGACACAGAGCCTGACTTCTAGTTCAATTAGTTAAGTAGAGCCTTCAGTGTTTTATTTGAAGTCTGCTATTATGACAGGTATCACGAAAAACGATGATATGTGGGTGGTCTCGAATATGCAAGCTGATATGGTGTAGGCCTGGAAAAGTAATGTACTTAGCTGAAGTGTTCATACAGCATGTGTTGCCAGTAGCAACTGAAAAAAAGAAATTCATTTGAAATCTGCCTTTTATTCCAGCCCGTTCCCTTGGGACATGTTAATCATGCATATAAAGAGAGGGAGAGAGAGAAAAAGAGAGAGAGAGAGAGAGATTCAGTTTCTGAGGAGCCGGTCATGTAGAACAGTTTGAGCTGCCCAGAGAGAGTCTGGAGGAACAGGATGGGGTTTAATTAACCCTGATAAAGCCAAATAGAAACATGCTGGACAAATAGACTTCGCTGCATAAGAAAGATAATGTAAAATCCATCCTGTTATATTTTACCTGAGGTTTTCTGAACTGGCAGTGGCACAGTGGTGGAAGTACCTAAGTACATTTTTATTCACCAAATATCATATTGATATTCTATGCTAGTTTTATAACTCTACCCTTCAACATTCCAGGGAGATATACAATATACTACTTTTACTCCATTACATTTATCAGCAGCAGTTACTTTGCAGATTATGATTCAAGCGGAATTAACCATGTACACGTTTTACCCAGGTACCATTTTGAAGTACTACTTCATTGATATTCTATGCTAGTTTATTACTCTACTTCGCATTTGTCATATATATTTAGCATTATTCCAAATATCGGTATCGGTTATTTTCTATCATATGTCCAATGAAATGAACTAAATACATTTATAAAGGTGCTACTGTAACACATCACAATTTATAACAATAAAAACAACAGCAATAAAACAATATGAATTGGCAAAGTAACTAGTAACTAAATTTCCAATAAATAAAGTGTAGAGGAGGTATAAAGTAGCAGAAAAAGTTATTGGTTTCAAATATCGTTAATCAGTCTCTTTGATTTCAAATAATCTGTATCAGCCCTAAAAAAGCCATATCGGATTGACCCCTTATACAAAAAGTATATGTATAATTTACTTTCACTTTTACATACATTTCTTGCCACTAAATTACTGTTGATTGTTGAGCACATTTGATATCAGATACCTTAAAACTTTTACATGTTTACCAAAGTAATATTGCCACAGAATATATTTACATTTAATCAGTTATGACTGTTGAGGACCAAAATGGTTGACGTTTCATGTAAAAACGTTTTTTTTAAAAGTGTACAGAACTTTTCTAATATTTGATGTAGCAATAACATTATTAGTTGTACATGAGCAATGTGGTAGATCTAAGATTAAAACATTAAAAACCGTCTTACCAGACCAAAAATATTGACATACAACCTGAATTACACCAACGTGAAGTAACACTCAATGAAAGCAGCCTCGACGACATTTTGGATCAAAATCAACCGTTAATATTCAAAAAGTGTGGCTGTGGGGCGCACGCGGCGCTGGTGATGTTACGTAGACGTAATCAGATGTTAATTTAAGCTAGCAGCCACCGAGAGGAAGAGGAAGAGGAAGAGGACAGGTTCAGGTCAGGTGAGTTCAGGTTAAAGGTGAAGACCTGTGTCTTTGGCTTGCTGTCTTTCGTAGAAATAACCGTAACTGTAACTATAACAAGCTATTACAAAAAGAACCATAATGTCGCTGTCATTTAAAGTTAACAACTCACTTGCAACATCGGATGCTCCAGCGAATCCATGTGTTTGTCCGGAGATGATGTCTCTCTTGTTTTCGGAGTATTATCAACGAACATTACACCATTTGACAAAAGGAAAACTTAAACAAGACCTCTCGGCTCGGACAGGAGCTCCACCTGTGTCGAAGATAAAAGCTGAAGCTCATTTTTTTCTTTTTTCTTTTTCTTGTTTCACCCGGTTGCCGGTTAACGTGAGAAGACACAGAAGAAGCCGAGGATCCGCTTGCTGGGAAGCCCGGCACCGCCAATCTTCCAAGTTTTTTGAGACAGGAGAGTTAAAAGGAGGAGCCTGAGCGGAAGAGGTTTGTGAAGCAGTTTTCCTCCAGTTCAGATGCTGATGATGAGTTTGAATTCTCGGATATTATAGCCTTCAGCATCACAGAGCCTCCTCATCAGTGCCCTCCTACCCACACTGGCTGAGAGCTCTCCTGCTCCATCCAACGCCAACACCTCTGCCTTCACACAGCACAAAGGATGGAGATGAATAACAGCTTCACAGCAGATAAACAGTCTGAAAATAAAAATGGATGGTTCTTAAAGTACAGTAGTGGAATGTAACTAAGTAAGGAAATACTTGAGTACAAATTTGAGTTACGTGTACGTTACATGAGTCTCTTATTTTCGAGGCACTTTTTAAAAAAACATTTAGACAACATGAAAAACAAATGAAGAGCATGTAAACTAGATTGTATTATACAAGCACAACCGAAAGATTGAGTCGATTGACCAAAAGCTATTTTGATAGTCCTTTATTTCCATATAGAAAAATATCATGGATCCATCTTCACATATGTGAGGATTTGCTGCTTTTCTTTTCAATCATGTTGAATTGTGAAAGTCCTTCTAGGCCATTAGTTGGACAAAACAAACATTACAAAGGCGTCACTTTGGGATCTGGGTTATTGTGACCGCACGTCATAAATATTTTCATTTTCTGTTTACAAACCAAAAAATCAACCGAGAAAAACAGACAAGCGATTAAACCGCAGTGAAAATAAATATTAGTGGAAATCCTGTACAACACAGTTTGCAGTTAGCTCAAAAGGGACAGTATTATGCGTTGAGTTCTTTTACTTTAATAACTTTAGGTAGATTTTCCTGTTTATACCTAATATTAGTCAGTAAAAAGTTAATAGTACCTTTACTTAAAGGATCTGAATAATTTCCTCCATCACTACAAATTTCTTGCAAGAATTTCCTGGAATCAGTTGATACAAATTGAGAAACTGATAAAGAACTCAAGTTTAAATTGAGCCCAGTTTAATTTTTTGTCATTTGAGGATCACAGTCAATATCTGTGTCTGACTTTTAAACCCAAAATGAGAAGCTGCAACTCTTTTGAGGCAAAAATAAATCAGGTAGATGTTGAACATTAGATGGTTCCTATACAGGGCTTGTTTTTTTAAGTTTTCACATCTCACTGTAGGAAAAACCTTTTTTTACTGGGGCACTTATGACTGGAACCTTTATAAAATGTAATAACACCTGTGCCATTACAGCAAGTCAACATGTGAAACAGGTATAGAAGAGGTGATAAAAAAAAAAACAGTTGAAGATGATAATGATACTGGTACACTTTGATATATTTGTTATTGTTGAGCTTGATGCATTCCAGTTTTAGACTGTATACCATTTGGTGGTTTGCAAACTGGGTCATCACAGCAGTGGTTCTCAAAGGGCGGTCTGGAGACCCCTAGGGGTCCCTGGCAGGGTCCCAGGCATAAAGGGGAATAATTTGTTTTCACTGTAATCCATCCATGAGTAACTCAAAGGTAGAACATATGACTATGTTGGTCATGTCATAAAACATGTAAAAGCCAAAAGTCTATCAGATGGCAATCCATGTTCTTGATTTGTGTCTGTTTAGGGGTCCCTGATGTGAGAAAGTTTACTAACCACTGATTTACACTATGAATGAATGGATTATAGCAGTGGTTTCCATATAGTGTGCATACTGTCCAGGTGTGCCTTGGGAATTTGTTACAACCATAGATTATTATTAAAATATGTAACTATACAGCAAGTGATGAATGAGAAATTAATTTACTATATCCTTTCTTGTACACATCACTTCCTAATATAGAGGCGAAATCTATATCCTATATCTGTTCCCTCCAAGGAACTAAAAATAAACGTATATAAAGTGCGTGGATAACGTGTTATAGAGGCATTTTGCACAGATTAGAATATAGGTATGCCTTGAGATTTTTCCTTGACCTTTGGTGTGCCTTGGACACAAACAAGTGGTTTGAAAACCACTGGATTAAAGAACATACTTTCATTAATAATCATTCTAGATAGTTAAACGATTGTTGTGATAGTCACAGATCAAATGACATTCTGTTTACACTGATGTAAAGCAGAGAGAGGCAGCAAATCTTCACATTCAACCAGGATACGTTTACTGTTTTCATCCAACTAATCTATTAATCAGCTCATTGTTTCAGCTCTAGAATGAAGTGGGATATTTACTAAAACAGAATATTTTCTACAATGGCTGTTTGTAACTCCTCAGGTGAGTTAACCACAGAGGTGAATGACAGGTACTGCACCTACATGGTGCCTCTTTGGCATTCAGGCTAATAGTCCTCTGCAGCGAGGAACAACCACTTGGATTTTGACATGCTTCGATGCACAGCTGCAGCTCAAGTGAGCCCCTTCCTCGGGCCAGTTTAAGCCACAAGGAGCTCTAAAGGTTTGTTATGTATTATTGCCCTCTAGTGGGTTTGTATGCCTTTGCATTTTAAAGGGCCAATCCACTGATTTCACATATCAAGCCTATGAAAACAGCGGTATAGATTCCTCTATCCCTGGAGGGACCCTCCAAAGTTGGAAAAAAAATCAGATGATGTCATGTTGACGTCATCAGGTTTGTCTTGGCTTGGAGGTACATTTTTTACAGAAAGCTGATGTTACAGACTATGTGGAGTTTGAAAGATGTGGGTATTCACCAGGCATGGATGGTCTTGGGTTGTGGGAGACATTGGAGATGTAGGATCCAGTGTTACTAGATTAATTATCTTCCCCTTTAAACTAGACTCATTTGAATTTAAGATTGCTGCTTTCCATAATGAAATATTGAGTATGTGAATCCACAGGTACTTTGATTGGAATGTAACTGGTGCTACACTACCATTACCTATAATTTGATCCCATGTGGTTTTGTGTGACAACAATAACAGGTGCATGGAATTATTTTCAGTCAAATCAAAGGGAAAACGCTTTTATATTTCCTGTTTTGTCTTCTCCCATTGTTTCTGTGGGTTCTGTTGCCCTGGTGACCCTGGAGCTGAACTCTTCTTCTGACAGCTCTCTGATGAGCAAGTGAGGATACTCAGTGTTCACACCAGCATGCCCCAGATAAAGAGCCCTTCCTTCCTCCATCCTGGCAGCAGTTGCCTTGAAAAGACGCACACCTGCCAAAAAAATGCCTCTTTGGTGCAAAAGAGCAGATTTACACACACAAACCAGTAGGCCAGAAGCTTTCCTGGAAATGCCAAAGGGGGTTGGCATTTCCAAAAAAACAGCAAAAATGCTAGAATAAGAGAAAACGCACAGACTTCCTGCTATTGTTTGAACATTACTCGGGAAGTCACAGTAAATGGTGTCAGCTCTTTTCTGATGTGATAGCCAAATAATCTCATGACACTGTCGATACGACTGACTTTGCACTTCGATAGTGAGCGCTGAATTGCAAATTGATATAATCGGCGTGCATCTAATCACCAACGCAAATAAGGCAAGTGCTTGACAGCTGTTTGCTCAAAATTTACAGAAATATGTTGATGCTGAGTGCTCCAGAATGTAATCAAAGCAAGCTGATTAAGAGCAAAAAAAAGTCTTTTAAGCCCACTCATTTTTTGAATATCACAAATCAGATGTTATGTTAAAATAAATTGATTTGCTGTGTTTCATTTATCTCATTGTGCTGATGTATTCTTCGCATTCTCTTCTTCCTCCACCTCCTTTCGCAGGCCCACTCTGACCGGTAAAGAGCGTGTGTGCTGTGTGGGCCGTAACGCTCCGGAGTTTTCTGTCTTGCACAGCGAGCATTAGTCACCCAGGTTGGTGGATGAAGAGAACAAGTAGCTCAGGTGGGTGGAAGTGCCCTCATATTGGATCACAGAGAGGCCTCAAAAACAAAGAACAATGCCTCTGAGATGAGACACAGAGGGAGAGCAATGTTTATCCAAACAGGGCTTCAAAAATAAATGTGTTTCAGAGTAGTTTATGTCTAACAAAGAGATATTAATCTTTTCTTTGCACCTAATGTAAGAGTTTATCATAACGCCAATCAGGTTTTGTATATTTATATGTTCAAATTAAGGTTACGCACTATTTTATTGGTATTGTATTATTCTATCAATTTTCAAGGACATTTCCTGGAAACCACTGAGTGATTGGGTACTTACTTTATAACAAGCAAATTATTAAAACCTTGAAATAAAGACTTTAAAGGTGCAATATGTAAGAATTGGTCACCTCAAATTCATGCTCAAAAACAAAAAGGAGCAAAATATCACCATTGTAACCACAAAGTGCCACTAACTGGAGCTGTTACCTCAGTTAGCTGTGCAGCTAGTGGTTCAGACTGGGTGTTTAGGGACCAGAGGATTGTTGATGTTTACATCACTAAGACAGGAGCTTTGTGTCATTTTTCAACCTGGCCAGGCTGGGGCTAGCCGGTTAGCATGCTAATCTTGCTAGATATCTCTGCAACACAATACATAGACATCTATTCACCTTCTGTTGATGATTTTTGTTCATTTTTGAAAGTTTTCTTCTCAGGTTATTACATATTGCTCCTTTAATGAGAGACTATCTTAAAGGGTAAGGTGAAAATGGAAATTCAATCATTAAGGTGACTTTTTAAATTACACATCATCCTCTAAGTATTAAGACACTGACAACAAATATATACAAACCAAAACAAGTAGATTTACAATGGTTTATATTTTGTTGGTGAGAAATTACTTTAAAATTAAATGATTTGAGTGTTTGAGGCGATGCAAATGTTTCACAGAACAACAAATATGCACAGCTGTATCTGATGCTTCCATATAGGGCCATTAGAGTTATTCATTGTCCAGATACAGTCACCCATAAAACCTAGCATACAAAAATAAATCAAAGTATAAAAAAGAGGATTCATACAGCTAACTAACATTTATCATCCAGTGCGGACACTACAAAACCATAAATACTCATTGACCAAACGTAACTTGTTAAAACATTCTGGTTGTGCACATTAACACTTGAATGTGTAAAGAGCAGAAAAAGTCAACAGCACTAGAAAACAAGTCAACCTTTGCGTCAGCTCAACCCTGTCATGTGTGCAGAGATACTGTACATTACGTACACTGCACACTTAGAATTTGAGTTCATGTTCAAAGAGTGCGAGGAGCAGGAGACAGGCCCAACCCATCAATAGGCCGAGGTTCTGCAGGAGAAACATGAGACACGGTCTGTCGGTCTTCACTCGATTCATCTCTGGGAGCTGGAAAGGGAAAGAAATGAAGAGTATAACTTAAGTGTCGTTAGTCTTAAGTGCATTTAACACCATTATGGACGAGAGGTTAGCTAACTAAGTTAGCTACCTTTACAGGAGGACGCTATAGATGTTTAAATTACAGGCTGCGCTGACATATGCACAAGCTAAAGGCAGCAACACACCGGCCCAACCGTTGGACGTCTGAAGCGTTTGGAGAGACTCGGACGAGGTCGGGAACATTTCTGCTCGGTGTGTTCAGCTGCGTCAGAAGCTTTCGGAGCCGTTCGGACGCTGTTTGCTCCAACTCAGCATGCGAAGTCTGAGGAGGAGGGCTGTTGGACATCTGAGCCATTGGATTCTCTGATTGGTTGTGTGCCAGCTGAATGGCCGTTCTGATTGGCGGTGTGCTAGCGAATCAACGCGGTGTGTGGGCGGAATACTGTGCGCGCTTTGTTTTTCTATGGACTCCGTTCCGTCATTCCTCGTTTTCATGCTTTGCAGTTCTGGCACGCGACTGGCTGTTATTATGTCCGTTCAGGACGAATCAATTTGTGTTCATTTGGTAATGCCTCGCTGCATGTTTAGTATGCAGCTGTCTTTATCTGAAATAGTTAAGTTTCGTTTTGATCGAAAGTAAAGAGAGTTGCATGCATAAGCCTCTCGTTTACAACTCGCAACACAAGCGCCAGCCGCTCATTGCATCTCGCGCAAGCGCAGAACGTACACGCTGCTGTGGAGTAGGCAGCACGTCGAAGCAGTGTGTTTCAGTGCAACTTTTGTGCCGAACGGGTCAGACGAGAGGCAACAGAGTGGTCGGAGAGTGGTCGGATAAGGCAGTTGGACGTCTGGGCGGTGTGTGGGAGCCTTATGGGGGATCTTGTGACCACGCTTGAATTTGAGAATCCAGCTGCCACATACGATAAATTACTTTTGTGGGATTTGTTTGCAAAAAGATATTGTTACAAGCCTCATCCTATAAGAAGGCTCCCTTACCATTTCTACCAGTGACAAATAGAGGAAAATGCCAGCAGTAACAGTGAAGATCCACTGCTGCACCTCCATCTCTGAAGAAACAAACAGTCCGATGTAGAGGCCCATGAAGGCCGTCAAAGCACTCAGAAAGTTCATTAGCACAGCAGTCTTCACTGAGAGTCCAGAGCTGAGCAACACTGCAAAGTCCCCTTTGAGACAGAAAGGACAGAAAGATAAGTCGCCAGTCAACCAGTGTTTCCTGTCCTCAGCCAAAAAACAACAAAAGCATTCCCAAAGTAAGCAACACGAACTCTCACCCATCTCATGAGGGATCTCGTGGCACAGGATGGCCACGGTGGTCGCCATGCCAGTCTCAGCTGAAGAGGAGAATGCCGCTCCGACAACCAGGCCATCGGCAAAGTTATGAAGGCTGTCTCCAACGATTACCATCACAGCCAGCAGGGGAACCCCTTGTCCTGGGAACACAAAGGGAGCCTGTGTCGTTACGACTCATCCCCAGACCATGACAATTAATCAGCCATGCCAGGCAATTAATTACAAAGAACATCACAATCAGCTGTGTTCTGCAGCTCATATTGACGCAGCTTACTCTGATGTGAAGGCCTCCTTGTGTCTGTGAGTTCAGGAGATACTTCTGTGCACTCCGAGTCATCTACTGGTCCCTGCAGGACACAGATGATTATTCACAGCACAGTTTAAACCCACTTAACCTTTGAGATAATTTGAGATATTAAATATGGGCAAATCAAAGGGGCCTGGATGAGACAAATGCAACAAAACAGGATATTTTATGCACCCAAGAGTAAACAGGTCTCAGTCTGTAGTTTACAAAAGCATTCTTTCCAATTGCCTGATCCGTATTACATTCTAGTTTTGAAGTATACGTTCAACTGTACACGAATCAACACAATCATGAAGAGCATTTTGAATGATTCAATACTTCTCATTCTCCAACATCCTACATGCTCTGTTCCTTCACTCCCTCCCACACCACTCCTCATTGCCTGTTATATAACAGCAGCAAAGGAAAATTGATTTAACTGTATTTCAGTCAGTTTTATAAAATGTAAACATGGATTCAATGGATTCATAAAGTCTTTGATCTACAGTATGTGCGCTCAGAGATCTTTTGAAGAATTGCTTAGTTTACTGTAACATCCGTTTCTAAGCTGTTGTATATGTGTGCATACGAAAAGACATCCAAAATCGTGCTGTAATTGGTTGTTCTCCTGTTAACAGTGCCCTCTAGCAGAACTCCACTGTTTATAAGTGCATTAGTGGTTTCTTGATGCCTGGGTGGAGGAGGACTGTGGGAGTGAAGCATCAACGGAAAGATTAAACCATATTGATTCTAGTTACTCCACAGTGGTGCAGCACAGAAACCACAATATTTACCAAGTGTATTAATTAAGATGCTACTGCAGCTGCTTCTTGTTTTTGGGGTGAAGAAAACGAAGAAAACTACACAAAGTAGGAATTAAACTTATTTTTGACAACAACAGAGGACAGTGTGATTTCATAGTATTACAATGTAATATGATGCTGTACTTTACTGTAATAATGGATCAATTACCCAAAAAGACATGCCTCTCCCCCACTTAAATTAATTATAATACATCGGCATAACATGTCATGAAAATGTCAAGAACCAAAGAAGTTGAAATGGAGTGATAAATGCAATTAATACATTATTGAAACATGCAGCTTCTGCCATTTCTGTCCTTGTACTCAACCAGGTTCTTGTCTGCTTGAATTTTGTAATTACAATCTTGCACTTCTAACGTATTACCTTGACTAGTTGGTCTTTAGTAAAGAAGCCAGTTCCACATCACTGAAGTCACTCACCTTTTTGGAAGTGAGTCCTTCACCATGGAGCAATGTTACTTTCCCTTGCAGCTATGCTTATTGCTGCTGTATATAATGATATGACGTCTATATGTCAAAAAGTTGGACTATTGCCTTCATCACAATTACACTTTAAAAAAAAAATCGTACTTAAACTTGTATTATCGTGAAGGATACACCTGTACCTGTATTCACCCGTATTGATATCGATATATCAACATATTCAGTAAATCAAAACATAACAATATAGATTTTTCTCTTAACTGGGGGTGCATCAGAGAAAAAAGGAAACCAATAATGCAGAGGCACTACATCTCATGTATATGTGTTTTCTTTTCTCTCTTGTAGGCACTTTGATGTGTGACCCTCTTAAAATGTTTTGCTGTTTAAGTTCCAGGAACTGCCTCGTCATGTTCCCTACGTGTCCTCTCTAAAGCAAATAACGGGGGAGATGATTGAAATCAGGTTTTGCTGCCAAGAACATTAAGTTAAAAAACATTACAGCTGAGTCAGGGCAGTGATGAGACTCACCAGCTGTATGGTGGAGATGGACTTGCCCCTCTGCGACTGACCATTGCAGTGAAGCTCTAAGGGAAGGTCACCAGAATGACCCTGTAGACAAAAGAAAGTCATGAGACTGCTGTTGCTCAACAGTCAGCTCTTGCTTGTTCATGGAAAACTCTAAAAGTTCAACCTCTGGCTGGATAAAGAAAATCTGCACCAACTTTTCCTTCTTTTTTTTCTATTTTTACTGCGTCATTAAATTGGTAGAGGCTGCAAAGATCTAAACTCTTACATGGCCATGAGAAGGGAGCAAAAAGGAAAATATTCTCTCAATAAGGAAAAAGCCGTAGATCCCTGCAATCATGCCCAGAATCTTCCACAGATACTCCTTTCCCTCTGTGTAGTGTTGGTCATCATGACTGTGAGTGTCATCATGGAGACCGAGGATCTCCAAAGGAGACAAAGAAGGAAGTGATTAGACATTTACTCCAGCGTCAACACAGACTATTTTTAAACATGTATGGCGCTTGACTCACAGTTACAGAGGATGGTGCAGTGGCTCTGTGTCCTATACCTGTGGTATGAGGTGCAGGAGGGCATCTCCTGAGAGGGTTCCTACTGCCAGGCCCACAAACAGCTGTAGGATGAGTGTGTAGGTTTCCTGGCAGGAGTTGAAGAAGATCAGACAGATACCGAGCATGGAGCCCAACGTGATGAGCAGGACAGCAGCTGTGCTGTAGCCATACTCTGTAGAGGGGAGAGAGTTTGGAGAGTTTAAGGCCCTGACACATCAGAACTAGCTGCAACAAAGGCTGACTGTTGTGTTGCCTTCCATCTCCTGTGTCTCAGCTAAAAAACAACACAACATAGAGTACAGCTGGCTGCCAAAAACCTCCCTGCGGACGTTATGATTAAGCAGCATTTTTGACACCACTCTTGCTAATTTAGCTGCTTGTAATGTCTGATAAAAAGTTGCAAATGGCTCAAGTAAAGAGGCATAGGAGAAAATAAGGATTAACGATGCTAAATGGGTGAAATCATGAATACCACTATGAGCTGCCGCTGATTGTACATTCTCAACTGGGCAAAAAGCCACTGGGCTGTGCAGTGTCAACCGGGCGTGACACACCTTACCTAGTAGAGACTGGAGCCCTTTGACACAAATATTAAAGAGAGTGTACTATGTTTTTTTCCTTTTCTTTTATAGTGTTATATAGCTTTTTTGTTGATGTAATATCTTCAGAGTTCAAGCCCAAAGTCCACACCAATGGGAGTCGCCCACAATGCCTTCTTTGAGGTCCAGCTGTTACTTCCGAAATTCGCCTACGTCACTATATAACACAACACCACTTCCAGCTAGGGGACCATCCTCCACCTAGGCGAAAGCCCATCTCAGTGTATGCTGTTGCTAAGATGTTGATGTTACAAGCTAAGACAGCTTTCACTGTAAACTGTAAATAAGTGTGAAACCAGTGGACAATTTAAACAAGAGGGCATGCACAAAGCTAAGAACTAGCGACTGAAACTGCACTGTTGTTCAACACAAAAGTAGTTGTGTACTCCCATCTGAAAATGTCAAGACCAATTTCTTAAACTTTTTGTTGATGGACATTTTGCCAGTGTCTCTACAGTGATTGGAAAAAAAGTATTGAATTGAGCAGTTACTTCACAAGCTCAAGAAATGGGAAAACATCCTCCAAAATGTTCCTCCAAAAAGTCAATCAGTAGTTGATGTTATATGTATATTTCATATGTACGATAGAGTACAATGTCTTACTCTCGAGAGCAGTGGGCAGAGATCCTCTTCTTTTTTGCTCTGCAGAGTCACAGGCATTGCCTAGCAACTGCTGAATGATGGCTGGGCAAATTTGTCTGAAGTGCTCCTTGGAAATTGGCAAATGAGGATTCAGAGAAAAAATATCCACCAGCTGATTGGCTGAAAAACATACCTAATTAGAAACAAAGGAAAGGACACGTGTGTGAATGAGTAGGATTGTCTTGAAATCAAACCAGCATGCAGTTCACAGCAATTTTGTCATGGTTTTTGTAATCATCAGTACGTGCTTTGCCTCAGCCTCACCTGTGCCCAGTCTTGATTTAGTCCTCGGGTTTCATGGTTGCAGCAATCCGATGAGCTCCCTGTGATGCTCCGCCTCTTCCTGTTGTGAGAGTGTGTCGCTCCTTCCTGTCCTACTCCCAGCTGATGAAGCAACTCCTCCAAATCTGAGCAAGAAAATCATTGTGTCATGACACTGTGCACTAGGTCGGATTCAACCAAATGAGTCTGTTCGGTGAAACACAACTTGAAAAATGGAAGAAAAAATAAATAAATAGAAGAGTAATGAAGTTCAATACAGCACCAAGGTTTTAGATTGAGCCTGCTGGCTTCCTGTATTAAGCAGTGTACCTGATACATATTTGAAATGTCTCTTTAAAAACGAACTCCATTGAAAATCTTTTAGGAGGGTTGGTTACTCTGTCATGCATGGTGACTCATTCCTTCTATTCAGTGGCAGCAAGAGGAAACCCTGTGAAATTAGAATTTAAATAGAGAAGCTATTGAAGTGTTACAGCTGCTATAATCAGTATTTTTAGAATGATAATGGACCAAATGACTTTTTGTAATGTAAAAGATGTCGGTCATTGTGATGAAACAACAGAAAATTATCACCTGACTCTAAACTTTGCCCTCACTCAATTGAACTTCATAGCTTCTTTCAGCTCTTTGTTTTGGTGTTAGGGCTGCCATCTTAGCTTTTTTGGTCACATTTGGAACAGCTGCTTTAAGACTAACTCCACATTGCCAACTCTGGTGGGTAGAATGACACAGTAAGCAAGACATTTCCCTCAGGAGTTGGAAGAGACCAAAAACAGAGCTAAAAGACAGTGAATATTGGATATAAGACCCAAGTGTCAAAAATCTTTTATTGGAAATTGAAAAAACACATAGAAGGTAGGATTATGAAAAATAGAATGTAATTGTTTCATTTTTTTATGTAGCTGTGGTCAGGGAGGAATCTTATATCTGCATATGACCACATCAAAAGTTTGATCGTTTACATGAGTCCATTTTGAAGTAATGCGCCTTTTTGTTATAGTAATAGGTTGCGGTTATTATACAGTTATTTGTAACGGGAACCCTCTCTGCCACCCGCCTTTTTGCCAATTGGCATGAGCAGCTAATCACCTGTCTTTTGGCTTATCACCAATGCCTCCATGACATCTCAGTTAATTCATTTGGAAATTATGCACATTCGCCATGCTCTCTTTATCCAATTTACATGGATACAAAAACAAACCTCAACAAACACTCACACTTGGACTTCATGCCAAATATCAGCCACCTAAGGTGATACCTCTGGTCTTAAATGGTCGGGAAATTTTGGAGACAGGCAGAGCGAGCGATAGAGCTTTTGTTTACAGCTAAAAAGCAGACTGTTTAAATGTGCCAACTATGCGTTGGAACTTACCCATTATCTGCAGGTTACTGGTGCGATTTAGGGATTGAAATATGTAATCGGTAAAGAAAGCAGGAGATGGAAGGTTCCTCTGTCTGAAACAGTGGCCCTGCAGGATATTGCTGATGACGGCTGCGGCCAGTTTGGGCACAGAAGACACACCAACACCTGGATCTTCTTGCACGCCAACATCTTGAAAGAGGCCATTGACATCAATACACTGTGGGATGAAAGATGAAAGATAAAATGATCATGTCTGGATATGCAGCCGTCAAGAAAGATTTCTCAAATAGAATTCCCTTACTTGCAAGTCAGATGAGGCATCTTGTTTGGTGGGGTCATAGTGCTGGTTGATAATGTGCAGAATGCTTTCTGTTTCGCTCGATGATAGGAAGAGGCTGTTCTCATCTGGGTGTAGATTGGTGAGGGCCAAAAGGTAGAACTGATGGTTCCCAAACGACGAGGGGGAGGAGGTTAGGGAGGAAGGAGAGGCAGCATTTGACACACACAGGTCTTCTAGGTTAATTATGTAGTACAGCAGGACAGTGGAGATCCGCTGATATTGCTCCCGAGAGAGGTAATCCTTCCCATCATCCTCGAGTACAGAGAGAGCCACATCTGGTGTTAGGCACTGCAAGAACAGGAACATGTAAGAACAAGAGAGCCATTTTGGGCAGATTTTAAGGATAGAAAGTTACCAGGTCATATATACCTTATGAAAAGGCCTAATTTGTCTCTGCAGTCACTGTATTCATTCACTGTGCCTCCTAGAAAAGCTTTGTGCTGCTGTTTGTGTTTGGTGAGGCGAATACAAGCCCAATTAGAGCCACACACAACAGTTTAAGAGAGTGGAGCACTGTTTCTTGCTCTCTTCATTTTTAAATCTCACGACCAAAGCTTGACACACACATATAATCCTATTGTCAGCCTGCCTGCACAAACATGTGAAGTACCTAAAACTCCACTCTGTAGAGTTTATTATGTAAAACTGAGGGATGTCTAAAGCCACTCAGCATGAATGCCCCGTAGGGGTCAAGTTCTTAAGCCTCTGCATTCAATCACATTCCAGCCATAACAAGTATGCTTCTAAGTATAAGCAGGCAGGACAAGGATGAATACATAATTAGTACTAAAAGTTGCTCAGTTTATCATGTAGCGATACTTAAGGATAATGTTAAAGGTCCAATTTGTATGAAACATGATTTTTGAGTCTCATTTCCCAAATACTGATGCTTTTGGAACCTACAATCCCGAAGCATCACTGATTGAGTTGGGAATTCTTATTTAGTGGAGGTGTAGACCGTACCTTGTCACAGATGCCCTGAGATGTAGCCGTTCGCTCTGCACAGTGCACCGCCCTGAGGAGTTTAGCGATCAGGATACCGGTGTGGTTCTTTTGGAGCTGTGGCTCTTCGTCGGTACGTAAGGGCAAATCCAAGGCCCTGAGAACCTCCTGCAGGTACCCCCGCTCCTGCCCTTTAACCTCCAGCACCCTCCCCAGAAGACAAACACGTAGAAGCAGCAGCAACAAAGTGGGAGCCCTGCTCCTGAAGTGCATGTTCCTACCAAGGCTGTCCGACTACCTCAAGCTCCCAGGACTGGCTTTGGACTTGAGACAACGTGAAGATGATAGAGAGAAAACACAAACAAGCAAAGTGAGAGAGAAGTTTGTTCCAAGGTGAACAAGTAGGGAGAGAACAGAAAGCTTCTAGAGAAGAAGAGCTGTGGGAGGTGTTAATAATAGGTACGCCTGATCTGGTGGAGGACCGGAGACTCAGTGGGCACCCCTCAGCTGAACCAGCCCTTACAGTGCCGAATGGTCAACCAAAGCCTGGGCCCCTCAGTCCACAACAAAAGGATTAGCAAGTGAGAGAGCACAGGGGCAGGGAGAAGGGGGCATGAAGGGGGAGACAGTGGAGAAAATAATTAGTATTGAACAGAACTAGGGAGTAGGGAAAAGCTACAATTAATGAAAAGCAGCAGCTCACAGATGGAGAGCCACATCTTAAACAAAGTAGTCCTCCTAGAGTGCGGAGGTCACTGGAAATGCCTCACCTATCATTTTTGTAACACTAAAGAATGTTTTGGAAGGTGTATCCTTTCATTATGGTATAAGCATTGAATATGTTTCATTATTTAACAGCATCACTTGTTAAGGAACAAGACAGGAGCTGGTGTGAGTGCATTCATGCTGTCTGTTGAGCCCCAGAGCCCCCAATGCATAAAGCACTGGGGACGTTTGAATCAAAAGGTTTCTTATTCTGTATGATCTCTGAGTCATCAAAGATCAAACATGCAGTGCAAAACATGCCAAGCTTTCTCGCAACACTTTCCAGCATCCTCCCACACCGTGCACCCGGCAGGTCAAACCGACCGAGCAATAGGAGGACAAAAGCTGCAGTAATACCTGAGATAGAATGGATGAGAAAGCTTAACAGATGAACCGGGCCTACCGTTATCCCCTCTGCTCCTCCCAGCCGCTGTTAACTAGGTTTGTTTTCCTCCTCCGGTTGGATAAACAAAAGATCCGGAGCTTGCTTGGGTAGAATTCTTGGGCATTGGTGCTGCTGTTAAAACCCTCTTACGAGAAGTAAGAGTTGAGTAAGCTCCTGAGGATTAGCTGCGACAGCCTTAGAGGGCTGTTGTTGCCATGGAGAGTACTGCCTCATTTTCAACATTAGGTAAAGGGGGTGGCCCTCAGATGGTAGGGGTGATTGAACGGCAGATACCTGACAGACTAATGTTTTGAAAAGTCTGCATTAATCATTTATGATTGTACGTGAAATCACTAGACAAAAACAGATGCGATGGCTTCCCCTTATGCCAAATTGGAATCTGATGTAATTATCTTTCTTATATATACAAAAAAATCTAAATTCTAAAATTGTTATTCCAGGCAAATCTGCTGTGCGCCTACATTATATCAGCAGTAATATGAAAGAGCGACAAAATACAAAGATACATGATGCAAGAACAGTTTGTGATCAAAACTGAATAAAGCTGTAGGATCATTGCCAAGTCGTTAGAGAAAGGGTTTTGTGTATGCTATGGTATGTGAAATGATGCAAAAATGTCACAGGGACATGCTGCCCCCTCCTCCCTTGTTCACTCGGATGAATATACTGTCACATGGATAGTTAAGGTTGGCCAAACAACAGCTATTTCCATGTTTCCAAGAACTGTTGGCAGGGCGGCACAGGAAGCAAGCATCCCCATCTCACTCTCACTTTGGAGCCTGACAGGCAGCAAGATAAAGTATGCCATTATCATTCCTGTTATGAAAATATTATATCTTTGATAAATAAATTTTAAAAAAAAGAATAGGGCTATGTTTCGCTCCAAATTGTTCAATTTGGAGACT
>CAEMYA010000069.1:6642545-6669420 GCA_903131615.1 Diplodus sargus
TGTACCTCGGTGTGACGGTGATGTGACCGGCCCTTTACTCTCTTTATAGACAGGATACAAACAAAGTTTGTCTAACTGTGCACCCTAAAGGATGTATGTGAACTGCAGTCATCTCAGTGTGACGATCGAGTCTTGAAACCAGAGCTCCAATCAATGCTTCTGATCAGTTGCTGTTTTCCAACTCAACATTCGCCAAAACCAGCAAACACAAGTGGGTCTGATTAACACCCACAGTAACAGCAACATCCAAGTGGCTGTGAACCGAAGACACATGATCCCACTGAAAACCGAAAGGCACTTGTGGCTCTTCTCACATTTATATACCGCCATCTAGTGGCAGAAGGTGATAACTGCTCCATGTCTGAGGCTGCACAATGATGCAACACACACTAGACATAATCTGTGGTTTAAAAAACACTTTAAAATATCCTATTCAGTCATATCACTTGGTGTGTCAGGGGTTGTTCTTGTTGGACTAATCGTTTCGTCTGTTCATAGCAGAGATGTAACTTTTTTTCACCAGTTTTCATACTTGTCGATTGGCTGCCTTAGCAATCAATTATCAATTAATCATTAAGGATGTGTTTGAACCACTGACATGGTCTACATTTGATGAAAAATCAGAAACAGAGAAGGCTGCACCAGGAGTTAAAAGAACAGATAAGTAAACTCCAAGTTACTTGATAAACTACATAAAACACAAACACAGCATACAATAATGACTTGATTTAAATAATATAAATGTCAAATTAGTGTATTTTAATGACATGCACAACTTCATTCTAGTATTTTGTGTTTTATTTTGATACAGTTGATAAGAAAGCATATTTGTAATTCGTAACATGATACTTTCTGAAGTATTTGTGCCCATCACTGATTGTTGGTTGATATATTTTTAATCGGTTAAATACTTAAGGGTGATTAATCGATTACTCATTAATCATTAACATCCCTACTTCATGCTGCTGGGTAGTAAATATAAAGTTAATATTCATGTGCTGTACTTCCCTCTGAAATATAGTGGAGTTAAGTTGCCTACCAGCGAATGGAGCTACTCCTGTAAAGCCCCTCAAATCTGAGTACAGTGCAGTGCGTGAGTACATGTGTTTAGTTACATTACACTGGTGGGAGTGAAAGTTTCCTATCACAAGGTAAAGAGACATGATGTAACCCCCCCCGTGTCCCACCGGCAGGCCACGCACTTGTTGCAGCACTAGTCCCGCGAGAGAGGCGCGCCGGGGGCGGATAGATGGATGGATGACCCTGCTGCTCCCCTCCCTGCCAGCCCCAGCTGTCAGCTCCCCCCCCCTGACTTCCCCACCCTGCCCCCGGTACCATGGCGTCCAGCGAGGACGACGGCACGGTTGAGGAGAAGGAAAACAACAACAAGAAGAGGACGAAAAGCGCCGTCGCGACCGCATGGCTCACCTTCTACAACATCGCCATGACCGCCGGGTACGTGCGCCATTCCGCGCCCCCTCCCTCCTCCCGCTTGTCGCCTATTAATAAGAGAAAAAAAAGCGCAGAAGTTCGCCAACCGCTCCCTGAAAAACCCGAAGCGTGTGTTGCTGTTTATAGTCCTGTGTGAGTCCAAAGTGCCAGTTCAGCTCGACACATTTAGCGCCTGCCTGCTCCGAGCGGAGCTGAGGAAGGACTCGAAGGAGAGATTAGTTGTTTTTTTTATCGTAGAATCGTAGAGAAATGTGGGGTGTATTTGTGAGAGTGTGGGGAGAAATGAATGAATGGCTGTTTGGTGAAAGTGACGGGGCTGGCTGCTGCAGCCGTGTCCAAATAGGGCTGACTGACTGCACGGTGTCCGCGTCAAAGGGCCGCGCTGCTGCCGACAGTTGCAGTGATAAGTATAGCCGGAGCGCACTGCCTGACACTGGAGCTCAGTGTCTGGGACACTGAAATGCTCAATGGGCACTTTTAATATTATTTTTTTAATATATAAACAACATTACATTTTGTCGTGTTTATATGATAAGACAAACAGATTGGAGTCAGTGCTTGTCTGTCCCTTCAGCAGAGGACTCTTCGGGTTGCTCTTTTTAAATCTATAGCAGTACTGTGTTACAAGTACAAACTCTGTAATCAACATTGATCTTATGTAAACATAATGGCATGAACATATACATAAATGGGCTTTAAAAATAGAAGGTTTTTATGATGAAAAAGGGTCAATTTCAGCATAAAATACAGAAGAAAGTTGACCTAGGGCAGCAAATAAAATAAAAACTCAAATAATGACACGTTCTTCAGTCGAATATGTCAGAAAAACAGGAAAATCTTGTCAGTAGTAATAATACATCGTAGTTTATCACCTGGTTGTATTTTGTATTATTGATCTCAATCAGGAACTCATAAGTGAGGTTACCAAATACACATTTGGAGAAAAAAGTGCGGTGTTTCCCTTTTTAACGCAACAATGAACAATGTAGCAGGAAATGGAAGTAGTCTCAAATACAGAATACTTTGTGTATTTGTCTCAGAGCAACTAACATTTAAAGCATCCAGTTAGATTATGAAATAACTGTATTTATAGTTGTTTTAAAGAAGGAAAAAGCCTCATCTTCAGGTCTCTGACCACTTTCTCAAATGTGAGAGGCGTCTTCTTTTCTGTTTGATTGTTAACTCAAGATCTTTGGGGTTTGAACTATTACTTACTTAAAGAAAGTATATAATGGTCATTTTCTTTACTGTTTTGTTTGATCCCATGAACAGTTCTGTGAGATAATCTTTCATAGCTGTAGTCTGTTATACAGGAGTTCAGTTTCAGGAGATGGGTGACATGACTTTTTATGAAGGATTTTCAATATAACATCTGGATTATAATTCGGTAGCATGTCAAGCGTTCAGCCTCCAACAGATTAGCTACCTTTACTCTGTCTAGGACTAGGTGAAGGAATGTACAGATTTTTGAACCGGCTTTACATTAAGGTTGGCTGTTGTTGACTTCTGCCCTCAGGCTTTACCTGCTGTTAGAATAGCTATTACACTAATATTATCATTATCAGTTACAATGACCCATAAAAGAATGAAAACAAAAGGCTTGTCTTGGCTGAAAAAAAATTCTGTCTGAGCTTCACCCGTGATTTGTCACTATAATAATCCCATTTCTTCATGTTTTATCAAGTCAGTCCTCACCAGTAAATATTTATTCTCACGTAACTTGCACGTGTTGTTTATTTACACCACGTGGAAGAGCAGGAGCTGCCGCATATTCTGCGCGTGCCAGAATGATGTCGCCAGTTAGTGTTGATGCAACAACTCAGAAAAAAAGACAAACAGGCAGCTGGACAGAAATATCTGGTCTCTCTTTTTTCTCCTGACAGAATAATTACTGTATATTTGTGTGTAGACTTGGTTCTGCCTGAAGATTTCTGTTGATATTTCCTAAAATATAAAAAATGAAGACATGCACGTGCCAGAGCCGTGAGAAATACAGTTGATTTAGTGTTTGAATTTGAAGTGCATGTTTACTGTGTTATAAAATAGTGCATGCAGAGCTGAATAACATGACGAACATGGTGCCGTCCTGTAATCTGCCCTGTGCTCTCTCCTGCAGGTGGCTGGTTCTGGCCATGGCGATGATGCGCTTCTACATCCAGAAAGGCACACACAAGGGTCTGTACAGAAGTATAGCAAGGACACTCAAGTTTTTCCAGACCTTTGCGTTAGTTGAGGTAAGAATTCGAGTTTGCTGTCACTTGCACCACACAGGAAGCCGCAGTTCCCCTCGAGGAAAACTGGAACTTTTGGAGGAGCCAGGGTCTAAATTAAAGCTGCTGTCAGCTTAAAATTAGTGTTAAATAGCTCTTTATTCCAACAGTCAACACTGTTAAAGAGTGTTTGGTTAGTAACCAATGTCTCTCCTCCTCTCCTGCTCATGCAGTAAAAGAGAAAAACAAATGTGTTTTTTTTTTTTTATCCCTGCCTACTTTATCCAATCAGGACGAAGAACTCCATAAAGAGGCTGTCCTGTCTACTCATGAACACGCAGAGAGAACGATCCTCCTGTTTACTGGCAGTAGCGCAGGGAAAGCTACCAGTTCCAGCTCCTGGTGACAGCTTACGCTACCAGAAATACACTTTAAGAAAACAAAGAGGCAAAGAAAGATGCCTAAAAAAGAGTGGCGACGTAGAGAGCCAGGAAGGGAGTGCAAACTGCGAAACGGACGTTTGCTGAAATGATGACAACACTGGGGACATTATTTCACCCCAACCAGAAGTCCTTAAGGGGGGTACATTATTTCAGCCACCATTTAAAATTGTACAGCCACAAACCAGTTTTCTGTTGCGCTCCAACACATCAGTATAGAGTTAACTTTACTGCAATAATTTGCATGAATTTTGTGTGTCTTCAGCCCATTGTTGTCTGCAGTTCCACTGCGGGCTGAGGAGCTGCAAAGTTAAAAGTAAAAAGTTCAGGATACTTTCCGTTCCTTCTGATTCTGATTGTTATGTGTCTTGTCTTTCAGGTGGGACATTGTGCCATCGGTACGTAAGGATTTTATATATTGTGCACAAATACGTTTACGTGCCGTCACCTGCGGCCCTCAACTGTCTTTTTCTTTTGCTGCTGCTCTGCTGCAGGAATTGTCAGGACTTCTGTGATTGTAACCGGGGTGCAAGTGTGTTCACGGATTTTCATGGTTTGGTTCATCACCAACAGCATCAGACAGGTGATCACAACACACATACTCGGCTGTACCGTCTAATAATAGGAATAACTAATATTCTATAAGCAAAGATGGATTCTCATACTGCTTCCCCAGACAAATTAAATCAAATGAGGCTTCTTCTCTGTTTCTGTTTTAGCATCTGTTGCATAAAACCTTTGACTTTATCGTTTTGTTTGTTCATATCTGCCGTCACTGCTCCCAAACAAGTGCATGTCAGGTTTGCCTCATGTAAACGCCTCTTCCTTCCTCTGTATATCTGCCATTTGTTTCCGATCTAAATGAAGATCCAGAGTGAAGAAAGTGTAATCCTATTCCTGGTCGTGTGGACGATGACAGAGATTACGAGATATTCCTACTACACATTCAGCCTGCTCCACCACCTGCCGTACTTCATCAAATGGGCCAGGTGGAGACGCCGTTAGCCTGGGATGAGCTTGATTTGTCGTTACCGCGTCGGACATTGTTATCTGAGCATGTCGCCGCCGACCTGGCGATCTCACCTCTGGCATGCTTCCCTCCCCGGGCCTAGACCGGCTTTACATCAGGAAGTAGCTCAGCCGTTTGTGTATTAAGTATCGCCTGGCTCACACAGAGAGCAGAAGCATGTGTGTGTTTATTGATTAGCACCTCATTAGCCATTCTGTGTCAGTGGTGGGCGAACTAACCGCTAACATTGTGCTCTGACAATAATGATCACTGAGAACAGACATTGCAGAAGACAGTTAAGACATTTAAGGCTGTATTAAGACGTATTTAAGCATTTAAAAAAAAAAGAAATTGAAACATTTTGTCTCCTACCCAACAGACGCTTCTCTGCTTGAGGTAGTGAAATAAGTTTGTTGTGTTGCCCCCTTATTTGTTGTACATCTGCCTTTTTAGAAACTAACTCCTTCGCTGTGGAGCTGGTAGCAGTTTCACTTTTGTTTTCAGTCGTGCTTTTTGTAGCTGTAGCTTGTAGCTGCTTATGCCACTGCAACAACATGATTGGCTGATATTTCCAGGTTTGGCCGTGATAAAGCACTCGATTTGCCTTTAGGGGGGATATGTGTCGTACAACCGCTGTCTCTTGGTTTGTCTCGTCTCTGATTATGCTCAGAAAGTCTCAGACAAAATCAAATGTATTGGTATTCTGGACCAAATTCCTCTCCATTGCAGGGTCGACTATCGGTATTTTCCTAAATTATAAACGCATAAATAAATGTTTAAATATATATAATGTGATTTTTTAAAATCATCATCATCACATAATCATCGTGAATGTGGATATAATGAGTAAGTTAGTAAAGGAAAGTATTTAAACAAGTAAAACAGTCTCATACGTTCTGAAAATGACATACTTTTATTGTAATTCAGCCTTTAAAACCAGGAAAAGAAACACTTTTGCCATATCAGGATTGGCCAATATCTGTTATCTAAGACGATATATAGTCTCATATCGCGATGATTATCTTAATTATCAGCACAGAGAAATATGAACCTGTAACAGCTGCATTGATTATCAGTGAGACCTGATGACGATGGACTGTTAGTGACATAATGCGGCCCGCCTGCTACTGTATGAGGAGCAGCTGTGACGTGGCGCTCCGGCCCTGCGTGCCCCTCTGCTACTGTAGCTCAGCTGAAATTGGAGTCGTTTGGAGGAACGTCAGCTGTACACATTGATAGCTGTCCAACACACAGCCTTGGCATCTTACAGATCTCCGAATACTGAAGTTAACATATTACATCAACCCGTTTACAAGGCGAGACATTGCTTTGTCTCCGTGTTACCTCAGGCAGAAGTTCAACGGGAAAATATGAATTTTTCTTCTGCTTCGCTGCATCACGTGCTCCTCAGGAGAGAATCCAGTGTTGTGCCAGTCGCTCTATTGTCTAAATTTTGCTTCTCGTACCCTGAATGTCACTCTCTCCTCCCTGCCCCCCTCGCTTCACGGCTTTCTTTAAGCACGGAGGAGACGCCAGGCCCCCCGGGAGAGGGGCTCATGTTCAGCTGCTCCTGTTTTTAAGACCATCTGTTTTGGTCATGGAATGTTCTCCCAACATTTCTCTCACATCCGCTGAGACGCTCCCCCGAGTTTTTGGTCCGGTCCTGACTCAGTGCAGGAGCCGTGCAGCCCCGAGTCACGACGTATGTCCCACTAGAGAGGCCTTGTGTTGTCACACAGGGAGGCGGGACACCTCACATGTACGTGAAGTGGCAGGCAGCTGTAGCAGAGAGACAAGACGAGCTGCATGTCATACCTCTCTGCTGCCCTGTTTCCTGTCTGCCTCTGTTAATACATTTGAAATCTCTTTTTCTTGGCTCCCTGATGCTGGAATGTCTTTCATTTTTCCAGTTTCGCGGTGCTGATAATCTCCAACATCAATGATTGAACGCTGGCTACCGACCTGCGTTGAATTCCTGCTCGCTGTTGATAGAAATTCAGCGCCCAGAAAAACGTTGCTGCCGTTTGGCAGCCGACTGTTAAAGTCTCAAATATCAGAGTTTCCCAACCGCAAATGTGGACTGGATTCATTGTGTTCGATTACCTGTGTAAAGCAGAGCGCCCGGACAGGCAGAAAAAACATTATTTAACCTGAAAAGCTATTAATGTTCATTGCGTTTATGGATTGCTTCTGTCATATTTTAGTAAATGGGCTAAAAAATGCAAAATCTGTTGGACTATAAAAAGGCCAAATTTGCTTTTCTTGCTTGTTACAGATATTAAAAAAGATCCTCATGTTAAGTTTGTGAGGCTTTAACTGTTGAATACACTGTAAAAGGTTCTTATACTAAGTTTAAGCTAGGTGATAAATATTAGCATGCATTTATTGTTAACTCATCTATTCCAGGTTGCATTTGAGTGTTTGGACCTGTGTGCACGTGTGTGTTTTAACCTCCACAAACTGTAACTGCAGGAGTGTTTGTTGCAGGTGTGTGTGTGTTATTATTTGTCAACACACTGCCGGATGTTAAAACTCATCTTTCCCACTCACAGATACAACCTCTTCATCGTCTTGTACCCCCTGGGAGTCATCGGAGAGCTGATGACCATTTACGCCGCTCTGCCGTTCGTACGCAGGTCTGGAATGTACTCCATGAGGCTTCCCAACATGTATAACGTGTCGTTCGACTACTACTACTGCCTCATCATCGTCATGCTGTCCTACATCCCACGTAAGGAGCGTTTTGAGTCCATGAATTAAAAATGTAGAGGAGGATGAAGTCTCCCTTGAGATCATTGTTCAGACTTTGATGCTAATGGCCTCTCATGTCATTAATAACGGCTGTTAACATGACAAGTGAGCAGGATGAGTAATGTTACTCATAGTGATTAAAGGCTGTCAGATTAACTTCCATCACATCAGAATTACGGTTGCCCTCAAAGAGACGGCTGTAAATGTAAGACAGATATTACATAATTAATACGCCGCCTGACTCGGGCCGCGCTAGTGATTCTTGTCAAGCTGACATTGTAAACTCCGACTCTGATTGAGCAATTTCTTCCGCCACAAAAAGCCGACTGCTACTGCCGCTTCGTCTTCTGCTGTAACTGAACTGAAAATCTTGGGCGTTTTCTTACTTGTTTACTTTCTTGCCTTTGTGTTTGGTATGAAAGTATAATGTTATTACTTTGGCCCTCATTACAAAGAACACACACAAGTTTGTCTTATTACAAGTACAATCTTGAATTCTGCCTGCCTTCTTTTATTTCTTGGACATTTTGCGAGGCTGCTACTATTAATGCTCCTTGCTTTCGACCGCTGTGCTAGAGTGCCACTGCTGTAAATGGCCATATGATATAGACACGCTATTTCGCGGACACCTAAACTCGGATGCATACTGGGACATGTTGTTCTGTGGACACAGTACTTCTGAACTGAACTGAGATGCTCTGAGCATGTGTGTGTGTGTATGAATGGATGAATGCCACATTGCTGTTAAGAGGCTTGGTTGGTTTAAAAAGACCAAGAAAAGTTATATATAAATGCAGTTCATTTATTATTTACCATAGTCTTGGTGTGGTCGCCCCAGAAAAACATTCCTATCTAATATTTTTTGTTTTTTTAAGATCATTTTGGGGCATTTAACCTTTATTTCTTAGCGTAGAGACAGGAATCTTATGAGAGCAGTATGACACCCAGATACATGACATCTATGTTATATTTTATTCTAACTGAGGATGTTTCAGCACTATGAATCATTAACTAACCCCGGCCTGTCTGAGATTATCATCATGACAGTCTCGTGGAGCCTGTTGACTTTTCCTGCCATTACTGCCGACAGCAATCACATCCCGTTCGTCTTTTCCCCCCTTAGTGTTTCCTCAGCTCTACTTCCACATGCTGCGGCAGAGGAGAAGAGTGCTTCACGGGGAGGTCATAGTGGAGAAGGACGACTAGACGACGCCGCCACCTTCGCGCCTTCAATTGAGCCATCCCCACCTCCTCATCACCCTCAACACCCCCCCTCCACTTCATCGCCGCCTCACCTGAAGCACCAATCGGCCGCTACATTCTTCATCGCACGGGACCGGAAGAGCCGCACAGATGACGACCGGGAGAGAGAGGAGTTAATCAGCACTGATTCTAAGTTGTTTTCTTTCTGAGTGGTAATATTGGAAACACGTTTACAGCCCCAGTGTCGCTGGAGCTCGACTACGCGTCTCAGCACAGAGCCTTACTGCGACAAACATGAGCCACAACACAAGGAGAAAAAAAAAAAAGAGAGGCTTCCAGGGAAATGTGAAATGAATCATGGGAGGAAGAACGAAAGTTGTGTCCCCTGAGTTGTCCCCAACAATTGGCGGTTTTCTTCTTTTTTTTCCCAGTGATTTTATACAGTGTGGCTGTAACAACACAAGCTTTTCAAACAGAGATTATTCATAGTTCTATCATACCTCAACAATAAATCTACATTTAGACAAGATGCTGCTTCTTTTGTGTATGTTTGTTGTTACCAGATGTGTAAATGATGCAATGTGAAACGAGCGGTTGATGATAAGCATATTTCTTAAAGATGATGTTTTCGCACAGCTCAAAACTTAACATTTTGTCTGCTCGGCTCAGCTCCTGCTTTTCTTCTGTGTTGCTTTGATGTTTACTGCGAGAGTGCATCTTAAACAAATTTGAGTCTTCGCAAAGGTAGCAGCTTTTTCCTAGAGACTACAATCCAGATTTTTTTTTTGTGAGCACTCAGTCTTCAGTCGCTGTTGTTTGTTTTTTTGGCATAAAGAATCTGATGTCGGTGTTGATAGAGAGGTAGTTAGATTCCCTCCTGCTCAAGGTGCTACTGTACGATCATTTCAATCTTCTGTGCAGCTGAAGAAGAGACTGTGATTGGATTTGACCCAAAGTAGGAAAACCAGAATGTGAAGTGATTGAGAGGAAATGTTAAGACATTGAACTGCATAGCCCATGGTTAGCGAAGAAAATCAACATTTTTGCTTATAATCTGGGTCAGAGAGGAGAAAAAATTAAGTCGATGTCAAATCACTGGTTATTTTTCAAGACAAAAAAGAGAAATAGAAATGTGAAAATAACTTTTTGTGCAACGTCAATAAACTAAATACTACAATACTGTGGAGAGTTTTGTGATGACGCTCACACTGAGTCATACGCAGACAATCTCAGTGATGGAATGCAACTAAGTACATTTACTCGAGTACAATTTTGAGGTACTTGTACTTTGCTTTCCGATTTCTGTTTTCTGCTGCGTTATTTCGACTCCACTACAGTTTGGAGGCAAACATTGTGTTACTTTACTGCTTAATTTATTTGACAACTTTATTTATGAGTTACCCTGCAGATTAAATTTAGCAACAGAGGTAAAATACTGTATTTTTAAATGAATTTATTTTATTGCCAATTAGATAAAACAAAACAACAACATCCCAATAGTCAAAAAATGCTAAATATAAAATGCTAATATACTGAATAATCAGACAGGTCAATAATTCATCGATGCTTTGTATTCAGATAATTCATACTGTGTATATGTACTTATAATTAACATTTATTTATTTATGAATGCTTGGGTTGACTCATTTAAAAATGTCTTTATACTTAAACGTGCAAAATGTAAGAATTGTAGTTGAAAACATAAAAACATTTAATAAAATTATCAACATAGAATGATTAGCAGCTCTGACATCTATGTATTGCGATGCAGAGATATAGGCTAAAGTTAGCATGCTAACCAGCTAGCCCCGATCCGTCCTGGTCTAAAGCTCCTGTGCTAGTGTCGTAATCACCCTCCGGTTTCTCCAAATGCCCAGTCCGGACTGCTAGCAGCACAGCTAACTGAGCTAACTAGCTAGTGGCAGCTACAGTTAGCAGCAATTAGCGGTTACTCTAGCGATTTCTGAACATATTTATTTTGAGAATGATTTTGACACATAGATAATGCAACATCAACAACATTTTAAGGGCAAGTGTTTATGTTCGCTCACTTTAGCAATGTTTATGTTAGCCAGCTAGCAGTAGTGACATTAAAGTTAGCTGGTGATAGTAACATCAAAAAACAAATAGGAGGTATTTTGCCAGCGTGGCAGCTATTTGCTGCCAAAAAGCTGCCTTTAGCTAGTTAGCTCAGATTGCAGTGCAGCTAGCGGTCCGGACTGGGAGCTCGGAGCACCTGGGGAAGTTTTGGTGTTCACATTGCGAACACAGGAGCTGTTAACCAGGATGGGCCAGGGCTAGCTGGTTAGCATGCTACACATGCTTTGCAACATAATACTTAGGTGTCCAAATCAAACCAAATAAAATAAAATCTTAAATTTTACTCAAGTAAGACTTCTGTTTATTTTGAACAATCATATACTTGATCTGTTTTTCTGATCTGCAAAAAAGATGTACAAACAAGCCAACAAATACAAACATGTCGTGGGTTTTACATTTTTATTTGTGAGCGTTTCCTTCATCTTTCGTAGTGTTGTTTAAACTCAAGTGTTTTTCTATAACAGGAAACAGTACCTGAGTGCAGAAAATGGCACATTTTATATTCGTAGGTAGGATCCACAGATTCATATTCATAATAAACATATATGTACGCCTGTAATAGTGAAAAATAAATCTCATAATCACAAAATACTGTATCATACAAAGAGTATTAAACCGTAAACTTGCAGTCTTGAACTCAAGCTGATTGTGACATATTCTTGTATTCATGTGTAAATACTTCATTTGTTTCTACTTGTTTAAATGAAAATGCTATAGAGACATTCATGAGGTTAGATAGCGGGCTCCTCAAGGATAGCATATCAGCGACTTTTAGTTCTTTGCGCATCATTTTGCACCTTTTCTATTTTAAGAAAACTATATAAAGCACTAAGGTAAGTCCACTTGGCTTCATAGAATTCAGAATTTCCTACAAAACTTGCATAATGAAATATACATTCAGATAATCAGTTGCACGTGGAATACAGTTTTATAAAATGTATTTCAAATAACCATAAAAATATTTATATATATATATATATAAATCAATTGTTGGTTGAAAAATAAAAGTCCTCCTTTCTTTGATTGCCCTGCTGTATTGCACTTGCTGGTAAAGTTGGACTGGGTTCACTTTGGAGGAGAAAGGCATCATTTGCTGCTGCAGCCCTGGGCTCATTTCAAAAATCTGTCCCTTTGCTCTCTCCATACGGACTCTCCATGTGCTGCGTCACTGGACCAGGGGGCCACATGGGGGAAGTCTAGCTGCTCACTGCAAGCTCCCTTTCAAGACATCGCTACGATCCGGGCAGTCTCGCTGAAAAGGTAAAAGAAACAGAATGATGTCAGGAGGAAATCTTTCTAAACATACAAGTATAGCAAGAAGAGGAGGAGAGAACAACAGACGTACAGGTCTCCATTTCCTTCTCACAAATGTAGCTTATGAGGTCTTCACAGAAGAAATCATTCCACAACCCTTCATGGATGAGACCAGCACAGTCTTCTCCAATTTCATGCCCGTGGCCCCAGTTGTCAGGTTGACCGGGCTTCCACTTCCTGCAGGCAAACAACAGGGGGCGATCACACATCAGACTTAGTGTATTCTATCGAAGAGGATGCTGGAAAACCACAGAATAAAAGACAATAAACCGGAGCAGGAACTGAAGTTGGATCATCTGATATCTTTGGCAGATTTTTGAAATTTTAAGTGAGACCACCGGAGAAGTGTAGATCCGTCAGGTCAACAAGACTTTTACTCCATAATTCTTTGTTCGGATTTTAGCAGATATTATTACCTTATCCTTCATCCGAAGATTTGAGAGCTCTAATGTTTTTCTAAAAGTTGAATTTTTGCTTTTTTCTGCCTTGTGTACACATGCAAAGGAGAGTGAACTGCTCTGACCTGGACCACCCTGAATAAATAAAAGGTTTATTGAATGTGAAAGTTTTGTTTGGCGAGCAGGAACAGACGAGTGGAGTTTTTCATGCAGCTCAGAGAAATCTGAAAATACCAGAACGTGGAGATTTGCAGAAGACTTTTTCTTGTTTGCTTGGTGTCGTTTTGTGTGACTAAAAGCTTGTTATTATTGTTGGAAAGCAGCTCCGAAACTGAATATCCACCTCAGGAACAAGATTTTTCCCACTGATAGATATATTTTCTGATTCGATACTGACGTGAAAGCAGGTTGGGTCCCGTCCAGCCAGCGCCAAACATCCTCCTCCTCCCTGTCGGTCAGACCCATCCAGAAGTAACCCTTTCCGAAGGTCTGCTTCTTCAGCCATTTCTGAGGTCACATGAGGACAGAAAAAAAGCACTGAGTCACAGGTTACCTCACACATTACAGAGCAGTGACAACCTTTCCTTCCATTACATAACAAATTGAGTGGATTTTGTTCTTGAGGTGCAAAAATTAGTGACCTGCTCCTCCATATCGTTGATGATCAACAATGAGGCGGACGCTGATTCACAGGTTGCCCTCGCGTCATCAAAACTGTGCAGGTCTTTGGAGAAGAAGTAGCACTTGTCTCTGTAGTTTACCCAGTCATGAGGACATCCTGTGAAACAAAGACATTTTCGTTTAAACTGGCAATGGACTTTTTTGGTTTAACTAATTGGGAAGTAATTAACGCTTGCACAGTGTTAATGGCTGTGGAAAAATGACTCCATCTGCGTATAGATTGGTTCAAAAAAGTTACGAGTGTCTGCTACTGTGCAACTTAAACAGGAAGAAGCATTGTTTTCCCCTGGTTACTATCCCCGGTTAACAGTGGAACAACTGGAGTAACTGAACAACCCCGCTGATGCTGAAGAGAGGGAGAGAGAAACCGAGGTAAAACAAGAGTCAACAGACATTCACTCAATGGAGAACTCCAGTGTTGGGAGGGGCATTCACTCAATGGAGAGCGTGCTGGTGTTGTGTCAAAGTCTTTTACCCCCGATGTTTTTGTTTCCCCTCACCACTGGGTAATTCAAAACCAATATTATATGTTACAAAAGCTGCTTACTTATTAATACAAATGTTTGCCCTTTCAAAGCACTGACATCAGGCTTTCTAATTAAAATTTCAATTCTTATGGTTCTTCTTTTTGCTTTGGACAGTGGCCGTGTTGCTAGTGCTGTCTTGGCAAGTTGTAAGTTTCCGCTTTAATCAATCACTAATATTATTACCTGGGACTGCCCAATATTCCAAAACCCAGATAGTCCGAAAAATGTCCGTAAAGACGATGTCGCTCTGATTGGCTGGTGTTTTTGCTTGGTTAGTGTTAGAAAATAATGTCTTGGTCAAATAAACCAGAGGCAGGGTAGAGGCGGGGCTTAATGATAATAGGTGGGAAGGTGTAAACTTGTATAAAACCAAAGTGTTGATATGTGAAGCTATAACAGTAAAGTCGTACCTGGGGCCCATAGTGTGGGAGTTGCTGCCTCATCCTGCAGAGATACAGGGCCTAAAGGAATTGATGGACCTCTGATTGGATGCCCTGGCTGCCCAGGTGGTCCCGCTGGCCCCGGAGGCCCCACTGGTCCCGGCAGTCCCCTCGGTCCCTGCTCCCCAGCTGGTCCCATTGCACCTCTGATACCCGGTGGGCCCTGTGCCCCCTGAGGACCAGGCTGTCCGTCTCTTCCAGGCAAGCCAGCAGTACCTGGCTCTCCTTTACTTCCTGGAGGCCCAGCCCTCCCTCCTGACCCTCGGGAGCCTTTGGATCCGGGGTTGCCAGGAACACCTGGCAGACCTTTTAAACCTGGTAGGCCAGGTTGTCCTACGAAGCCCGGCTCTCCTCTGGTTCCTTGTAGCCCTGGAGGACCCTTTTCACCTTTCTCTCCTTTCTGGCCAGGCTGACCAGGTGGTCCCTGAGGTCCTTTGTCCCCTTTGGACCCTCTGGGACCAGGAGGACCTTGAAAATAAGATATAGGTTATGAGTTAGTGAAACAAACCTTTACAAGAATAGTGCAACATTTTGTGTTTATTTGCTTTTCTTGCTTGAGTTCTACGAGTAGATTGATACGATACTTGTGTCTGCAGGATGAATGTGATGCTACAGCTAGCAGCTTGTTAGCTTAGTTAGCTTAATAGCCTTGCACATAATCGCAGGAACCACCAAAATCTTTCTTCAGTGGATTGAGTTCCCTTCTGACAAATTCAGGCAAGCGATTCCCCCATTTTCAAGTCTTTGTGCTAAGCTTAGCTAACGCTAACTACTGGCTGTAGCTTCATATTCAGTGTAAAGACATGAGAGCGGTAAAAGTCTTCTTACTTATCGTAACCCTAAAATGTCAAACAGCTCTTACTAAAAAACTTACTAAACAATTCACTTAGCAGCTCTCTCACCCTTTAAAATAGTGAAGTTGGTTATTAGCTGTGAGTGCTTGGTGTCCACCAGCTTCATCTCCTCCATGACAATCGAGAGGTTGTTGACCTCCTTGTCCAAACGGGCAGCCAGCTCTTCCTGCTGGGACCTCAGGCCGGCTGCGTCCGTACTCATATCTGTCATGCTGCTGTTGAGGTTTAGCAAGAAATCCGAGTGGCGGCCGACGGTCTCGGAGCAAGTGCGTAAATCGTTCAGCCTGAGGTTGATCCCGCCCAGGAGCTGCGTGGTGAAGCTCATGTTGCCGGTTACGCGGTCCATTCTCTGCTCTGACTCATCAAGCCGCACCTCCAGCCGGTCAAACTTGGTGGACGTGAGGTTTCTGAAGTCCCTCTGCTGGTCCAGAATCTCCCTCAGGGTCTGGTCATGAGCGTCAGCCAGGCTGCTGATGTTCTGGAGCTCGTTGGACATGACAGTGAGCTGCGATCCCACTTCCTCCAGGCTGTCGTTGTTGGCCTTCGCGAGAGTGGAGGCATTACTGGCCATAGTCTGCAGGTTTTCCACCTTACCGCGAAGCCACTCGGTGTCAGAGCGCGTCTGTCGGGCCGTCTGCTCAAGGCTCTGAAAGTCATTGCGCATTTTCTGGATGGCCTGGCTCGTGTCGTCTACCGAGCGCTGCAGGACGGCGATGAGGCCTCTCTGCTGGGCCTGGGTGAAGTTGAGGCTGCTGATGCTGAGCAGCGCCTCGTCCTTAAGCTTCACCTGCAGCTGGAGCTCTCGCTGCAGCCTGGCTGTGTCCTCCTGCAGACCCCCGATGATGCTGCCGTAAGACTGCAGGGTGCTATTTACAGAGTGCAAGGTGGCAGTGTTGCTATCCAGCAGCTCCTGAACGGAGCCCTGGCTGCTCTGGATGTCTGAGCCAATATTCTCCAGCTGACTCAGCTTAGCTTGATCGCTGTGGATGCGTTCCTCCACCGCAGACAGCTGCCTCTGGAGAGTCCAGATGTTGTTCTTGAAAGCCTGGATCTCTGTGGTGGTATTCTCCGACTTCTCCCCTGCTTGATCATCTGAGGACAGAGATTTGCACAATAAATCACAAAAAAAAAAAAATCCAGCCTCAGTGCAGCTTTTTGGCAAATTTAAACCCACATGCGAGGCGTCAAAAAGTCTGAGGCCGCGAGTCAAGATAGTTCTATCCCACACTCATCTCAAATACAAACAGAAACGCAGACGAATTTCAGGATATCTTATTTGGTAAGTCCTCCTTTTGCTTTAACGACAGCATGCAGTCAAGGTCGCATGGACTCCTCAAGTTTGCAGAAAAGCTGAACAAACATCTGTGACGAGGTTGCTTTTCTATCCCTCAGAGGCCTAAACCTGATGTATTGACCGCCTGGTCGCGCATTTGGACACAACTAATCCAGCTTTTCAATTTGGTCTCAGACTTTTGTACCCCTCTGTACCCTAAAACTTACCTAGCTTTTTCAGATCAGTCTCCACAGCAATTATCTTTCCTCCATAGTTTGCGATACCTTCAGACACGCTGTCAACTCTCTGCACCACTGCAAGAGAAAACAGGACAGGCAGGACAAAGGTTAGTGTCATAGTCTCATCACAGGCTCTGTCCTTTATTAACAGACCACAATTGCCTGCAACCACAGACATCATATATAAAAGGGATCAGAGTGGAAACCGATGAACTTCCCCGACGGATCCAATAAGAGACGTTTCTACATATCTTGTAGGCATGTAATAAAGGTGGACTTGATTAATGTAATCTCCAGGTTTAGGTCAGATTTGGAGTGTGACAGAGGGAGAGGGACGTGGAAGAACCTGAATTTGGAGTGGGCTTGCAGTTAAATTGAGGGTGAGAGGAAGGAGGGATGGAGAAACATCAAGTCAGCAAAGATGGAGTGGGTGGTCAATGATAGAGACTGCGGTTTGAGGTGCACGGGGAGACACTGGCGAGGGCCCTAGGGGACAGGAAGTGACCTAGGGGGGGTCCTCAGTAAACAGGCGGATCAAAGACAGCCCGGAGGAGACAGACGCTGTGGCAGGGAGGCTCTTCACGCCCCCACAGGCGACACCGGCGTTCATTTCCTCTGGAATGTGTCTGGGATTCCTGGGAATCAGCCCACAGGGTGACACTTCCTCTAAGTGGGAACTGCATGGGCTCCTCTGCTGGGAAGCTGCATCCCACCTGTTTGCATCTCCAGAGGTCAAGTCACCAGAGAGACAGGATGAGCTGGTTTAAAGCCATCCTTCCTTTAAAATGAGGACACAGGTAACACATTCTTTATGGCCTGATTAGCTCTAAGAGTGAGAATTCGACTGATGGAGATACTGGTTGTAAAAATGTCTGCCGCCTCTCGGAAATGATGGAACTAGGGGGGCACTCAATAAAACCTCAACAGCAATGTCTGCAGAGAGGGAAGCATACTTGTACTCATGAACGAGAGGTAAGCTAACTAAGACTGTTAACCCTACATCTCAGCCGAGGAGGACCAATGTAGCCTGACGACGCTACCACCTTCTTCGATTGGAGAAGAAGGTGGAAACAGGGTGAAACAGGGTGAAACAGCTAGCCTAGCTCTGTTTAAAGCCTGCTAGCACTTCTAAAGTGTTGTACAGACTTCATGCTAAGCTAAGAAGAGGTAGTTCTACAGACAGACATAGACACAAGCCTGATGAAGCCATCACCAACCTCTGGCTAGCTCACCTGAGCATAAAGACTGGAAACAGGGTGACACAACTAGCCTGGTTTAGCAGCATAAGCAGCCTGCTAGCATTTCTAAAGCTTCTAAGTTACCTTGTTATATTGCGTTTGTTTAATCTGCACAAATAAAATTTAATGACAAATGAAAAATACGACATGTTATGGTTTTACGATGTTTTAGGGAGCAGCGCTAACTGTTTCCCCCTGTTTCCAGTCTCTATGCTAAGCTAAGCTAGCTGGTGGCTGCTGGTGGCTCCATACTTAACAGAAGGAGAAAGAGAGGTATCAATTTTCTAAGTCTCAGCTAGAAACCCTGATATGTGTGCTAAGCTAAGCTAACTGTCCCCTACTCCAACCTTACGTTTACCCTACAGACATGAGTACCGACCTTTCCGCATGACAGACGACAAGTTTCCATTTCTAAATCTAAGAGCTGAGCGAAAAAATATTGTTCTTCTGTTTCCTAACTGCAAACAGAGGGGATTTTTTTAGCGTTATGGAAAATTGCCTCCTGGTTACCCCTGAGTTATTGACACTGAAATGTTTGGGGAAATTCAAATTGGAAAATGAATGTTTAACCAATATGGTCAAAGCTGCTTTTTGTTTCCTTTCTTAACCCGGTTAGACGTCCTATAAATGCACCCCAAGTCGTCTCATGGAACAAATAAACACATTTAGAACCATTTGAACCTATAATGTTGTCCAGGGATTACCAGAGAAAATGGTGAGCTGGAAAGGAAATGTTCCACACATCAAACTAAGTGGGACACCAGGGACAGAACGAACAGTTCAGCATCACAGAGCACAAACAATACTTTGACGTCCGCAGTCTGAACCATCTACAGGTTACACCTGTGTTGCATTGTTCCCCTCGCCGACGCTTACACATGTACTGGTGTAGAAACTGAAAACGAAAAAAGAAAAAGAAAGACTCCCACATACACTTTTCTGGTACTTGTCCACATGTTCTCACCGTGTACTGGCCTCCAGAGAGACTCGTTGCACCACACTGTGGCAAAATTAACCATAAAACACACATGCAGAGAAGTTGCAACAGGTCTCTAGAGGAAAGGAATATATTTATTTTAGTCCAAATGTTGTAAAAATGAGCCGTTTTGTACCCAGTTTGAACTCCTTCCAGCTCTTGTGTGGGTGGTTCTTAAAACTGCCTGGGTTGTCTTGTAAAATCCAACTTCCTTATATATAAAAAAAGTCAGAAAAAGTATAAATAGTTATGAAGTGAGTGAACTGTAAACTCCGTGCTTTGGTTATTTAATCATTTCTATCAGCGGGAATCTCAAAAACCCACTCTACAACTGTTATGAGATAAAAACTGATCAACATTTACACTTTAAATCACACAAAGGATTGTGCTGTGCAAAATGTTACCTTCATCTCTTCTTTAAAACTCAACTGGAGTGATTAAATAACTATATCCTCAACCGCTAATTGACAATGATGCTTTTTCTCTTGCCTTGTGCCTTGTCAGTGTCCTCTTGACTGACAAGCTGCTAAAATCCAGATGAGTGGAGACAAGTTGATCTACAGTTTGATGTGTTCTTCTAGGCCGCTTTTAATCGATACCAATGCTCACAGCAATTACGGGAAGCTGCACCAAGTGAATCATGGACTATACTTTGCCCCTAATTTTGCCTTCCAGGCTACAAAGACGCCACTGGGGGTGGTTGTACCTTCAGCCTGAAAGGTAGCCTGCAGGTAGAGTTGGGTGCTGTTCACTTTTGAACATTTAAAACTAGTTTGTTTATGGAGTAAAAGCCATTCACACAGTGAGTGAGGTAACATGCTCAGGTTATGTCCTCAAACCCGTTTCCTTTCTCTCTGTGAGAGAAAATTCATGGGATTTCAACCCTCCAGAGTCCCGAGACGACCTCATATTGCCTTTGCTTGTGTCAATCAAGACAACAGGCTGTGTGAGTCCCTGCTAGACTTTAAGATTAAGTTTCATCAGAACAAAAGGAGCCACATCGAGGATGTTTCTGCGGGTCACTGACGGAGGACAGAGAGGAGCACACATGTTAAGTGCATAGAGCTCTCCGGGTCTCACTGCATAACCATCTGGAGCTGGGAGTGTGTTTAGGCTGAGCTGTGGTTCCCTTGACAGAGCAGTGCTTCAACGCCAGTAAAAACCCAATTTCAGTGGGTTCTGCTGGAGTTGCACTGAGTTCACTCACCGCTCATCTGGGATCAATTAGGCCCGCATGAAAAACATGCAGCATGGAACAAGTAGGACGGACTGAGCTCAGAGAGCAGGAGGACGGTGTTGTTAATGTACTCGAGGCACACAGATAACCTTCCGAACATGGCAACTTCACGCTGTTCTCACACACTGAAAAAGCAGGGAGGCGGTGCGCCGTCGCATATGGGAGTGTTTAGCACAATTATGGCAGGAACATTCAGAGTTCAGTTCTCCGAAAGACGGCGGGACCGTTTGCCGACCTGGGGAAGAATGTATGGGAGCCAACCAGGAAGTTCAGCTCCACAATGGCGGGGGAGGACCCTCCCTGGAGGTGTGAGCTTCGGTGGTTTCTTGGACTGACAAAAAAAAAAGTAAGAGGAGGCTGTGGGGTGGAGACAGCTCAGAGAGAGATGGGGGACAGAGCCAACGCTGTGAACGCCGATTCCCTCAGCTTACAGTATTTGTGCTACGCTAAGCTAACAGATGAAGTACATGAGAGGTGGCGTTGATCCTTCTCTCCAAACTGACCTTTTATCTGTATATACCGAGTGACTTTTGACTGCTGAAACTGCAGATTTTTCGCTCTAGGTGTGGTAACCCTCTCCTCATACTTTCCATTACCGATCTATTTCCTTTAAATAATGACAAAAACACACTGCCAAAGAAAATTCAAGTCATGCTTGGACGCTCAAAAAGCGACTCCGGTGACGAGGAGCTCCTTCTCACTCTCACACCGACACACACACACACACACACACACGAGGTCTCAGTCTTACTCATACACTCATTAAACGGCAATGCTCTTTATTTCTTGGCGGCGCTGGGAGAAACTAAATGACATGTTTGGACGCCCGCTGTCTCTCAGCACACTGTAAGCAAATCATCTGAACCCTTTTAGGAAACAAATTGCATCAGCGAGGTGATGTTTAGAGATGTTTGTCATCCGGCGCCCCTGTAATTGTATCCATCAGATCGCAGTGATGGAGGAGTCAGGAGCGTGGTGAGCCAGAATCATACGTTGGCACTGTACGTTTCTGCAAACCGCGGATATGTTGAATGTCACAGTTCATATGAATCGCATAAACATTTATATGTAACATAGTTTAGACAACATCGATATGAACAGACTCTTTCTTCTGATTTCTTCGAAAGAAAAGTGGGTATTTTCTCGTGAGACGGGTCATTCTGATAACAAACTGATGAAACCAATCATAGTTTTCAGTGAGATGTTTGGACATTTTGTAGTAAAGTTCCTGGCTACAAAAAGCAGATATGTTTTAGCAAGATGTCTGCACATTTTGCATCTTCTATTTTGAGATTAATCCTAACCAGGGCAGAAATCACAGCGTTGCTTCGACATGAAACTGAAACGTAGAGATTCAACTTATCTGTGGTTTGCAGAAAAACATGCAATGCCAACATCTATTCTGGCGACTGGACCGTCGTCTTACCTTTATATCCCAGCACAGCAACGGCGATGGTGAGGAGAGTACACAGCACATAGAGCAGAGCGATGGAGGCCTTCAGCGCCCACTCATTCTTACACTTGGTGCACTGGGTGCCCTCCTGGATCCCTGTGTATAAAAAGAACAAATAATACCACATCATTCAATGCGTTTCACTGCCTTTTGTGCATTTCCCTGAGACATGTGGGTAGAATTTGGCGTTAGTTCGGGACTCTCCATGTCCAGGAGTCCCACATCTGGACAAACAGGCCTGGAGTCTACATTAAAGGGTCCAGCAGTTCCCTCGGGGCCCGGGTGGTGAAGGGGCAGGGGACACAAAAACAATCCCCCCCAACTGACTTGTTTACACTCGGCGACATGCTTATTTTCCTGAACTCAGCCTTCACTCAGCAAACTTCCTCTTTTTTAACTCCATGTCTCTGCAAAAAAGATTCCTTCCCAGGAACACAGACCCTCGCAAGTTTTACGTGAGAAACCCTGAAACTTAATCGTGTGCAACATTTTTGCGAATCCGCACTTCTGAGCTCTTTTTCTCTCAGTTGACTTTGGAAGCTAACTGTTGGGGACACTTGTGGAATATTCCTTTCCGGGGATATCTTTCATGACAGACGAGTGGCGAGATCCACAGACGCTGACGGGAACACAGCTGCGTTTCATTTCCAATCCAGGAAGTGTGTGTGTGTGTGTGTCTGTGTGTGTGTGGAGAGGTTGGGGGGTGCCTTTCATGCACCTGGAATGAAACTCACTTCACATTTGCAATCTGGAGGAATCACTCTTATTCAACATGGCTGCAGACGACTGTCGCCATGTAAACGCCGGTCAATCACATCACACGTTATTCAAGCGTACGGACCGTTTAGCGCCAAAGGTTTCACCACACATCGAGTTCAAATGCTTCGCAACAGATGAGGTAACGCTCGGAGAAATTAAAAATGCAGCGCCGATTGGCTCGTCGCGGGCCTCGTTGGGAGTTTGGACGCCAAAGTTAACAACTTGACTCGTTCTTATGGGTGTGAGGGGATTGTTAATGGCCGGCGAGTGTCAGACCTCGGTTGGACACAGAGTCCAGCTGGAAGGGAGGCCGACCTGAGAGAACATGAGATTTACCGTAAAGAGCACAGGCGAAAAAAAAGAGAGTTGAAAAGGTTTTCAAATCTAATACTTCCAGGATTCAGGAGTCCAGGAGTCTTTACGAAGGACAACACAGGCCAACATTCAGACCTACTTTATTTCATCTACTTGAATAGACGCTCATCAAACTCAACCCTTGTTAGCTTATCTCAGATGTATGTTGGCTAAAATCCGTCCATGCCATATTTCCTGTTTTACTTTGTAAACCAACATCTCCTTTGATTTCAGTTTTGGTTATCCACACCTCATTACTCACCTGCCCCTGATTCTGCCAGTAATCACAAACTCCCCTGATGTCTGTGTTCCTCTGCCAGATCGTCTACGGTCACACTCGACCGGCCGTCACTTTCCAGCATCTTTGTGTGTTTGTCTCTTTGGTTTTTTGACCTTTTGTCATTTCATTTTGGGATTTTTGTCTACTGCCTTTCTGGGTGTGTTTGCTTGTTTTGGACTGACAACAAACGTTATTTTGAACTTCGCCCTGTGATGCACTTGAGTCTCTGTACGGTCCAGGACATTACAACACGTACCGAGATATGATAGTGCGGAAGCTTGAGGATAGTTTGAAGCAGTGTCGCCATTACTTATAAGGTTCATCAGAGAGTTTTAACACTTCAAACTTTTTTCAGTGACCTTAAAAAACACTGTCTGATGTCTTGTGCACAACCCAAAAATATTGTTTACTCTCATAAAAGAGTAAAGAAACCAGAAAATATTCACATTAAAGCAGCATATTTTTTTTTCCTTTCACTCAAAGTGGTGATTAAAATAATAGATGACAACTAATCGATTAACCATTCCAGTTCGGGTTGAGAAACACGATCAAAATTTTTAAAAAAAGATTTAAAAAAACTGTAACGTCAGGAGAAGATGACATCAGCTTTAAGAGCTCCAAAACATGAGCTGATGCTCGCGTCCAAATTGTGCAAGAGAGCCTCGACAGGCTCCTTAAAATGAATTAACAAGTGCATCTGCCTGAAAGACATTCGTCTGTTAAAAGGCCCGCTCCGGCTCTGGGCGTGGAGCGGGTAACCAAGCACGAAGCGGGCTCGCGAACACAGCTGTGTGCGAAACATCACGTCTTCCCCTCCGCCGCAGGTTTAACTGTAAGCAGAGCGGTGCACTCTGGGAATACGGCCACGGTGAATGATTGCATTTTCTGGGATTGTTCATAACCGCTGACGTGTTTGAAGTGTCAGCTCACGCATGCTTCCACAATACGGCAAACACATCGGGTCATCAGTTCACAGCAATCAAAGCGCTGCTGCACAAATTCGCTGCTCCAATCCAAACAGGCGGACAGTGTTTACAAATGTGCTGCGCTCAGACGATACCCAAACACTTTGTCAGGGTATAAACTCTTACACGCTTTTCCATTTCACTGCTAACACTTGACTGATGAGCTTCAGATGCTCGGTGGAGAATTTTAAGTTGGCTGTCAAATACGGAGGACACCTGGCAAAACACAAAACACATGGCCGCCGACAACAGGGCAAACAAAAGGGGAGATTTGGGTTTCGCAGCCATGAGCAGACGAGAGACGGAGCAGCTGTAATCTTTTCTACCCCTCCGAGTGTCGACACACCAGTGGGCTGTCTGTGGCTCTATCAGGGGGGTTACGACCTGCTTGCTGTTCATTTCCCAGCGGGCAACTTCCTGGATGAGCAGGACAAATAAGGAGACAGATGCCGGACTGGACTGCTGAGTGAGGCGTCGGGACGACGACTGGTGTCGGAGCTGCGACGGTCTGTCGATGGAAGCAGAGTCAGCCGCCAACTATTTCCATGATCGATAATTCTTTCCAGACATTTTTCAGGCAAAAATGTCAAACATTTGCTGGTTCCAGCTTCTAAAGGATGGAATAATGTGCTGCTTTTCTTTGACATTCGTGACAGATAATGAAGAGTCCTTGGGTTTGGGACAAAAGAAGCGATTTGAAAACGTCCCTTCGGGCTCTGGGAAATTGTTATCAGGGTTTGGCTAATCATTGTGATTTAAGAGATGCTTCACTAGAGCACAAACACGTAGCACGTCCCCTCAGAGTTGCAGAAAAGCAAGAATTACTAGTATTTGTGAAATCGGGGGGAAAAAATCACCAGTTAACGTTAAGTGTCCATGTCCCTTTTCTTATTTGCTTATTATTGAACCAACCCAGTCAGGTTAACCCAACAGACTCGGTTTTGTTGGCGGCTGCTGTGCCAGAGTGTTATTTAAGTTTTCATAGCTTAGCTTCCTCAGTGCTGCTGCCGGCTACTTTCGTTATCGACCTTGAGGCTGAATGCAACCGACAGGACGCGAAGAAACCTTTAATCTGTGTCGTTATGGAGACAGTTTTCTCTGCTGGGTGAAACAGTGGCGACTGCAATGGTGAGCTGACTCCTTGCACCTTACGGCAACTCTGAGGTTACAAACTACAAGTGATCAAAGACAAATAAAGAACTTAAGCCTTTCAAACTGGACATATAAAACCCTGTAACACCTGGTAACATCTGGCGTTTCTTAGTCTTTGATGGGAAAGGAGCCAACTTCTTATTTGTAACTGGATTTACCCCCATTAACAAAACCTGCATATACTTGCTGTAGTGGAAGTAGCGGTAGTTGTTTCTTTCGTTCCTCCTTTAGTACCACCTAGTGATGATTGTAGGTAGCTGCATTGGAAAGGAAGTGAGGTAAAAGTGCATAAAAACCTGTTCATCCTTCCATTAAAGTCCACTCAAACGGCACTCAAAGTTATCCAGTATTCATAATCCTATTAACATGTTAATGAATCTTATTCTCAAGTTTGTTGCTTCATCCGCAATTACGCATACTTGCATTAATGTCTGGTTTTGTCACCTACCTTTCGTTACCGCCTCGATATAATACGCAGTACTTATAAAATGAACCCACTTGTTTGCATTTTTGAGTTCTTAGTTTTACAAAAGACACATCCTCCTCATCAAATCCTGCCGAACACAACAACCGGTCTCTTCCTCGGAGGATGCAATGCTGGATATAATGGAAATATAGCAGAATTTTGCTAGGAGACAGATCGATGACAGCTGTCCTCACTTGAAAGAACTGCAAACATTTTGGTTGGTACCAAATAGAAGTACTCAGTTTCAATAATGTCGTGTTAATCCTTCGCAATGCTAGATTCTGCTTACTGTCAGTCACCACCACAGAGTTGAGGTTTTAACAAGTTTAAAATGGGTTTAAAAGAATCCGTCTAGGTTAGTTATAACTTTTCTGTCAACAGCATTTCAATGATGACATTTTAATGTGAAGCAGATCCTAACTACACATTAGAATCAGGTAAAATGATGGTTAGAAGTAACTTTAGACATCTGTAAAGGTTTCATTTTTAACCAAATATAGCTCAGCTTCAACTCAAGACGCCGAGGTGTCTTTTAACCCGCAAATTACCATAACTAGGCCTACATGAGACGTGGCTTCGTAAAGTATATCGTCACATTCGAGTCCTCTTACTCTGGCAGCAGAGATGTTAAGATATAAAGTTTGAGTTTCAAAAACTAAATGATGCATCGAAGAAATGACGGCCAATCAGAATAAGAAAATCATTTAAGTACACAGAGACACTTGGAATATGTCAGCGCTCTCAAACTGTTTGTGAACATGACAAATGTCCAGATGGATATGAGACAGTCGGGACGAACGTCTTTCACGCGTTCTCAAATATCTATCACGCTAACCGAGCCCAGATGCACAAATCCTCACACACGGATGAAATATCTTGGGGTTTTCAGATGAAATGCAGCTACGTTGGGACTCGTCTGGAGTGAAACTATTCCTAATGAATATTCGAGAACTGTGGAAAAACATACGTGAACACTGACCTCCTTGTTCACAGTTTAACATCAGAGACTCTGTTTCCTTTAGTTTGGCTGCTCGTCATTAAATCAGACACTGATTCGTCATCTTTCCCCTCCGCCTGCGCGGTCAGACACAGTCGGTCCTGACC
>CAEMYA010000069.1:6669702-6712213 GCA_903131615.1 Diplodus sargus
ACAACACTCGTCCAGGATGCTCCGACCACAAGCTGACAACAACACTTTTACTGCTCGAAGCGCAGAGAAAAGGATGCTCCAAAGACAAAGAGACTTTCCAAAACAAGTGGGTTTTTTTTTTTATGTGAATGGATTCCCGTGTTATTATGTGTTTTGGCAGCATACAGTCACCCATTGTTCCTGCAAAATGTTTTTAAAAAAAAACTCCAGACAATGTCCACCTTAGAGATAATTAAGTGTCTCCAAGCCTGTGTCTTTCACCAGCCTCGTTTCCTGTAACAAAGGATTACCAGAACATCACATTTTTCATCTCAACACGCCCATTAATTCACCCCTGACGCGGCGCAATAATGTCCACAGCAGAGCGCGGCGGATACGTGGGCCTCGCTCATTAAAAGACAATGTTTATTTACAGTAAATAGCAGAAGGGACGCTATAGTAACGGATGAGAACACAGAGCTGTGAGCTGAGGTCACACAAACTGTGATTTGGACCCCTGCCTTGCCCAACACACACTCGCAACCACTTTCCAGGAACCACTGGAGTGCAGATTACTCCAGGAGGGCAATCAGTGAATTATACACCATTCACTTGTCTGGCACCATAGACAAAAGGGAGGAGATCAGGACAAAGAACAGCGGTGGAAGAAGAAAGTAAAAGTCCTCAAAAGACTTGAGTGAAGCTAAAGTAAATGAGTTTGGGTCTCAATTATTCATAATTACACAGTACTGGAACTTTTAGTGAAGAAGAAGCAGTAACTTTTTATGTTTAGTTTCCACTAATTCAGGGCAGAAAAAAGAACGAAAGAAAAACTACGAGAACATAAGAAACAAATAGAAGGCACACAGGAAGGACAGAGGAACGTTTGAGACAAAGAAAATAACGTAATAAAAGAAAAAGAGACAAAAAGAAATAAAGAATGAAGAAAAAAAGGAAGAGGGAAGAAAATGAAATGCCAAAAAGCACAGACATGAAGCAAAGAAGGGTCAAAGAGGGTCAGAAAGACGAAACAATGGAAGAGAAAGACAGAAAGAACATGGACCGAAAAGAAAAATACATTTAAAGATGTGACGACTGCACACATCGGGTTCAGTTTGGTTTAGGCACAAAAGATCATGATTTGGCTCAAAATAAGTCGATAATGTTGGGGAAACACCTTGGTTTGGGATACAATTTTGCTTCGTCATCATGGTTACAGTAATATGCGGTTATGGTTGGAGAATGACCCGGTCACGATTGAAAGAAACTAACGCTGACTGTCAGCCTGGAAACAGGAAACAAACAATAGTCTCCACAGTATTTCATCATACCACCTCGACCTCCCGCCTGTGTGACCTCACAGTTACTAAGACCACTGACGGGCATCAACATACACAAATGTTTTGTGGCATCTGGTGAAACAAGGAAAGAGAGCCTTGTACAAGTAGAGTTAATCCTTTGCAAGCGGCTTATCACACCCAATGTTAACTTATTCAGTTATTGTTAGATGGCAACCTCTAGTAGCCCTAGCCATTACGACGAGAGCAAAGGAGTGATTCAGCTGTCTTAAAATAAAGAATTTGACATAGGGAGAAGTTTGACTTTGGTTGAAGATGGTGGTTGATGGATGAGTCAAACACACTCTGACTTTCACCCAGGAGACCGATGTTTATATCCCGCGTGAAACCAAAAGTGAACATATTATCTCAGCGAGAGTGACATAACATACTTTCAACACAATGTAACATAATGCAAAGTAACACAATGCAACGTAACACAATGCAACGTAACACAGCGTAACTTAACACGATGTATCTTAACGCAACGTAACAAAGCGTAACGTAACAAAGCGTAACGTGACACAGCGTAACGTGACACGGCGTAACTAACACAGCGTACTAACACAACGTAACGTGACGCTACTTAACAAAGCGTAACATAACATAATGTAACGCAAAGCAACACAAAGTACCACAATGTAACGTATTGTAACACAACGTAACGTAACATAACATAACACAATGCAACGTATTTCCCAACATTCAACTGATCCAACATAGAAACACTGCTATAAGGTGAGACACTTGAAAACTGTGTGGCTAACAGTGACAATCTCTCAAAAGTTCAGTAGTTGAGTAAATGCATCTCTACCCCTCCGACAGTCTAATCACATCCCAAAAGACCGAGGGCAGTTATCCACCAACAGAAACAGTGTGCCTGCTGATTCAGAAATCAGTTTTATTTTTGTTTTGCTCGCTTTCAGTTGTTTTTTTTGTTTTTTTAAAACCGCAGTTGTCTTTCATGCCATCTGTCCTCCATTACTCCAACCGAAATGAGAAGTTTTTACAAGATCTCTGATACACTCTAATGGAAGCCAAGATGTTTTACAGTCAGGAGGGAGATGATGGCTCAATGAATGAGTCATACACCGCTCAGCTTTCTCTACGGCGTGCTGAGGTGGCCTGCACCGAATCATGTGCTGCGCTGGTGTGTGTATGTGTGTGCATTTGAACAAGCGTGCCGGAGCATGTTTTTCAATGTTGGTGGACATGAATCAGGGACTTTTAGACTTCTTGCGGCTACTTTGATTTTTAAAAGAAATCAAAAACTCTTGATCTGTGATGTTTGATGGTTTAATTTATCTCCTTGGTGTGAACTTCTTCACCTCAACCTTCTTGCAAAATTTCCAAGAAGACATCAGAAGTAAATTTGTTGTGTTTGTTGGAAGATCAAGGAGATATTCCTGCGAACAAAATCATATTTTGGTCCCTTTATACAAAAGTCCCCAACCACCGAACAAAAACATAGTAGAAATGGAAATAACATCACTCACAGCTCTTGCAGCTCTATGTTAACATGCAAAACACAATCCACTGCCAAAGCACAAAGCTCTCTCTCGCAGGGGAGGTCCTGGCTGCATGATTACCCTCATCTAATAACTGACTGTTTAACAGCTTGGAGACTCCGTCCTACAGCGTGCCCACTGCGCTCACTTTGAGGCTCTACCTGCCAATGACGCAATCAGAGGAAGTGCAGAATTAGGGCTGTGGGTTCATGGGATGGCTCTGGGGCCCTTCAGGAAAACCGACACCACCCGGACTCCATGTGTGGCCTGATTTCGGCTCCATCTCCTTTATTACATGTGATGGAAACCATACGCCCCTATTGCCATCGCATGAGACACGATGCTCACGGTAATGAGTGAATGAAGGACGGGTGCGAGGAGCGACGACAGGCAGGACAAGGCCAACGCTCCATCAGAAGAATGGATGACTTCAGAGAAAAAAAAATGTGAGAAAGTGGGGGGCAAAATGATTTAGTGATCTGAGAGCTGGAGGGGAAGGCAGTGACGGATGAACTTTAAACCCGTCACATCATCCACAGAGAGCCAAGAACCTCTCAGGGACCGTGACAAGGGCCAGATCGTCCACGTAAAGGCGGTGAAAAGGGAAGAAACGCAGCACATCTCTGACTGAGCTCTGTGTCAAGTCCAACCCAAGGCATTGTCAGATTGTGAGGCAACCGAGATTGCAGCATCCAGCAGCCCTCCCTGGCTCCAACTGTCTGCCGCCTCGCTGTTGGGGAGCGAGGCACAAAGTTTGTTTTCCACATTAAGAGTTTCTAATTCATGTGTCAGATCTGCTTTGATCCCGTGACAGGTTTACTGGCTTACATTCGACACGTATTAAATAGAAGGAGGGCAAGATGTTGAAAATTAGTTTTTTCATCGAGTGCAAATCAGCCTGCACATGCCGAAAATCCCTTCTTGTGTGAGACAACACTTCTTTGAGGCTGTAAAAAAAGATACAGGACACGTTTAAAAGCTGCTTTAATTTATTTTATTTGGCCACTTGGGGCGAGCTGAAAACACTGACATTATCACCTTATAAAGTTGCTGAATGTGAATGTGTTACAGATGCTCACTCGCACGTCCATGGAGCAGCACCAGCGTTCATTGAGAGGCATGTCCAATATTTATTTACCTTCCATCTTAACATATCACAAGCCTGATTCAAAAAAAAAAAAAAGATGGGACGTTGTGCAACACGTAAATAAAAAAAAGAGAATGCATTCAAATAATTTGCAAACAAAGTGGTGATCTCGCCGCACTCGTGTTCGGGATGGACTGAGACTTTACAAGCAGCTGTTTTTGGACATGTTGCTGGCATCAAAGTCAGGATAAGCCTGTACTGTATTTACAAAAATGTATTAAGTTGATCAGCTACAACATTATACATGTTGTCTCTATATGTAAAAAAAAAAAGATGATCTTGTTATCACAATCTGTTTACTTATGTTTTTACACAGCGTCCCAGCATTTTTGGAATCAGGGTTTTAGCTCTGTGTTTGGTCCCCACTGACTCCTGAGGGAAGTATTTTGCTTTTTCTGTCCAGCATTTGATGATGGACCAGACAAAGTTAACTGTACAGTGAGTTTATTAAAGTGTTTTCACAAAAAAACACTGATGAGATGATGACAGTGGAGTTATACTCCAGAACTGATACTGCGTATGGATTCAGGTAGATGGAAGACGGACTAACCCTTTAAGACGGCACGGAAAATACAGACATTTATTGTTATGTTGCTATACAGATGGAGAAAGAATGGAATTATATCCTCTACTGCACACGTACTGTACGTCATACATACTTGCGAGTTCCGTCCGAAAGATGTAGCGTGGAGAGCGTTTGCTAATTGACAAGACGTTGACGAGAGGTCAGTGTTTGGTCGGCGTCTGTTCAGTCTCTGACTTCTTTTCGTTGTGCCAACATCTGCGAGCCACATGTACGCTGGGATATTAAATAAAACAATTTCTTGTCTATTACCTTATGTAATGTTTTGGTAATAGCTTCTCAGATCGCCCATGTTCTCTCCTAGTGTGAGTGAGTTATGTAACATCCGTTTGTATGTTATGGAGAACGGCAACATAATTCATCACTGTATAGAAGTCGGTATTTACATTATTTCGTTTGTTCGTTTTGAGTTCGTTTTCTCCATCAGAAAAAATCAAAAGTCGTCCTTCAGCTCACATGCTACCCACTCCTCATCCCACCTTAACGACCTCTCACCAGCTGATGGTGAAGCTAGAGAAGTAAACACCTTTAAAATGGTTTTCAGATGAGCTGTGGTCGGACAGGCATGCAGGCGGCGGCAGTATCCACGTCCCGCAGCCCAGCCCCCTCCCACGAGCCCGGAGGCCCCCGCCTGGCTCTGCACAGACTCAGCGCTCGCTGCAGTTACACAAACAGGTCGTCTTTCCAGAAAACTACATCAACAATGGAGCGGGGAGCGGGAATGGTCTTACTCAGCGAAGGGATTTGGGGCCCACGGAGCGACTTGGGTTTTAGTTACAAAGCAAAACATCGGAGCTTAAGCACCCCAAACGTTGAAGCTCTCTTGTAAGTGTGTGCGTTTCGTTTTTGTCCGTGTGTATGTGTGTATGTGTGTGTATGTGTGTGTGTGGGGGTGTGTGTGTGGCCCACTAGTTAATGACCATCACATTAGCATCCAGAACTTGATAGCCTGCCTACGCTCAACTTTGAAGGAAACACAACACCATCAGCAAAAAGAAGCAGCGGGTTCAAAGTGGGAATGCAGGAGAGCAGGACAAGAAAAACAGAAGAAACACTTCATCCAATGAAAAAACAAGATTCAGAGGCTGTTCATCTTCAGTCAGCTGCCATTCAACGGTGAGAAATGATCACAGAGCAGCACCTCACAACATAACCGCACAATTTGGGGATATTAATCTTATTCCCTTTCAAATACAACTGCAACACAAGAAAAACTGAGAATCAGTAAATCTCTTTCAGTCAGCATCCCAGAGGGTTCCAGAACCCTTTGGTTTCCATTTCTTTCCCCCGAAACCTCCTCTAATCGATGTCTACCCTCCCTGCAGGTCTCCAGCTGGTTGCTTCAAGTGCCAGTCAAAATGTGAGAACCACCACAAAGACCTCTCATTGCAGACGGAGCGCTGGCAAGTACTTCAAGGAAAAACAAACATCTAAATGTTACCAGTCAGAGAGAAAACCAGAGATAAAATAAATAACGTTACGTTTTCCCGCTGATGAGCAGCTGGGATAATAAACCACAACATGGCAAATCTACATATTTCTGTTCTTTGTACACTGTCCAAAACGTTTGACCCAGTCTCCTGGTACACCATAAACAGCATCCTTTTTGTGGTTGTGGTAAAGAAGGTGGTGTTTACTGCCTTGTATATTTTAAATGTTGCTGTTTTGCAAATCATGGTTACGTAAAAATGTGTGTTTCATCATATCATGTTGTGATTACAGGTATATGAGGTGACTCTGTCATCTGGAGGGAGGTGATGGCGTTGGCGTCCGAGGTAAGACGGCCAAAGCACAAAACCACTGTTCACTTTCTCAACAAAATCAGGTAATTTTAGCGACCGATTTTACAGCTGTGTTTGTGAAGACAAAAAGAGATGTGAAGTTGGTGTTGGACGTTTCCAGCCGTGTTAATGAGACATTGGGACATTTTACTGCTGTGTTTGTGGAGACAAAACCAGGTATTTTGAGTATCATGTTAGTGGCAGTAAAACTAGATGCTTTTGGTGAGACACTGGGACATTTCCAGTCGCCTTAAAGGCAACAAAACTGTATATGTTTGACGAGACATCGGGACATTTTCCATTTGTGTTTGGGTAATGAAACTGGATGTTTCTGATGAAACATTGGGGTGGTTTCCAGCCGGGTTTGTGGAGGCAGAACCAGGTAAGTCAAAGCACAGTCCTTTCCTAACCCTGCAGACTGATTTTGTGCCTGAACCCAATCAGACCTTTGCTTCCCTCAACAACTTGGCGTAAAATTTCAACATAACTGTGTTTTGTTAGAAACTTGTGTTTTTTTGGAAACTGTTGGAAATTTGGATCGCAAAAGTAAATCTGGTCAAACTTGTCTTGTCAAAGATTTAAATCCCAGAAGGCAATTTCATCTGCGCTGTGGTTGCACTCGTTTTCATGGTTATAGCAGCTAAATGGACACAAATCCATCAAATTCCGATCATCTGTCATATATCTAAATCCAAAAATATCAACTCCATTCGTAATGTCGGATTGAATGTCAAGCTCAGTCTGCTGTCGCACTTCATGTTCTACTAAAACAGTGTCTGAAATGTAAATGCATTGAGCTACAGTTCCTCTTCTGCTGAGGTGCTGCCAGATAAAACCAGGAAGGTTTTAAAGAGCTGTGCAGATTTTTGGAATAGTTGAAGGAAAGCCGGTTGGGAGAAGTCGCTGTGGGACAGTTCTTTTACAGGCCAAGGCCACATCAGCCAAACTCATCACCATGTCCACCACATCCGTCACCGACTCTGCCATATGGACGACATCACCAAAGCGCCTCTTGCGCTCTTTTAATGTGTTTCGACTGTGGACTGACGTTTTCTCCCCGACCCGGTGGTTTCTGCTCTGGTGTCGCTTGTGGCTAAAGTCGGTATAACATTATGGTCATCGCGGAGAGAGCCGCTCTGTGATTTCAGGGTTGCTTGTAATAAGACGCTCTATCATTTGACGGTGGCTTTGAGAGAACATGGAGTGCAGTAAAATGTGAATACGATTGTGGTCTGCGTGTTGTCAGGTGGTTGGAGCGAATCAAAAGGGTTTAGAATTAGTTCAGTCACACATGAGGCGAGACGGGGGAATCGGTAAGAAGTGGATGTCCGTGTAGCTTTTGGTCTAGTCCTGTCGTCAAGCATTTTCTTTAAATTCACGAATGAATTTATTGGCAAGAATTCAAAGGCAGAGCAGCGAGAGAGAGAGCTGGCACGCGAGGCAGGTGCTAACGGCGTGTTGAGTCGGAATATTTTTCACCTCTTCCTCTGTGATGTGAGGACTTATTTCGGCCAAAGCAGAGGCGTTTGCGGAAAGACACAACAAGACTGTTTTGGCGAGTTTTATCATAGTTCAAAAAGACAAACTTGAATCAGTCTGTCGCCTCTTGAGGTACGAAGTGCTTTTGAAGACAGGGTGGCTGGGGCTAGCTGGTTAGCATGATTACAGAGCCCTAACCCCAACCCTTCAGTAGATGTTAGTTCACTATTTAGAGTTTAAAAACAAAATATTTTGGTCATTCTTTACAAATTGCTCCTTAATAAATTTGAGTAAAGAGCAAAATATGCATCGGTCAGAGGGTGGAAAAAAATTATGATAATTTTGATGAATTGCTCCGTAAAATACTTCGTATTCAAGTGTGAGAGAAAACCACAAATAACGAAATGATACGCTTCCCCTCTCAAGTCAGCAAGAGGAAATACAAAACGGAGCAGGTCTCGGAGTGCCGGGATGCTCTCCGAGGCGGGTCAAACAATGGAAATGCCTTCTGTAATGAGGCATCACGGGCTCCTTCTGGGTGGCCCCGCCACGTCTGTGGTCGGATGTGGGGGGCGTGGTCTGTCAGGCTGAATGACAGCAAGCCATCCCTTCCCGCCACTGGTCAGGAAGACAAGGAAGCTTTACTGCCAAAATCTGTCCAGACAGACGCGCTCCAGACACGCTCTTCACCTCAGAGCAGCATGCAGTCAGGACGACAGCACCGAGAGGCGGGAGGAGCTGTCTGACATCTGGGCAGAGAATCGCACGGAGGCGATTCCACTTACTGAGAGCCGTAATCAACACCAGACAATGGCTTTAAATGACTCCACTGTTTGTTTAGAGTAATTTAGACGAAGTGGTGGGGGGACGGGGGATTCCTCTCTGAACGATGGAAGAACTGAATCTGTGCTGCACATGATTACTTTATTACTACAAACAGCGAGATCTGGTTACCGAAAACAATTTGTCATCAAGCTGCCGTGCCTTCACAGCCTCCTCTTTGAGCTTCGGCAACTCGTGCTATGCCGAAATGGGATGCTAAGCAAAACACTGTATTAAAATAAAGTCCTCAAAGTAACCAAAGTTTCCGTGCAAACATTAATCAGTGCATGATATCAATTTATTAGTCTCTGTAGAGAAAACTTGGCAGGGACTGGTGGGTGTGCTGCCATTCCATTCATACCACGGTACAAAGATTACTACAGTAAGATAAATCACCTATTTTTCTGTCATACAGATCACAGTAAATCTTAGAAGAATGCAAAGTCAAAGCAGTGTTCAATAATCTATGTGGCAAGTTCCGTCACCTTCAACTTTGCCCTCCTAGATATCAGATTTAAGTTCATTTCTATTTGATTCTAGAAGATTCTTCTAAAATTTGTCCCAAAACACAACAATGAAACCATCACTGCCACATATGTTAGATCAGACGTTACAACAAAAATAGTGGTAGTGTCCGTTCAACCACAGAGGAACAAAAACGTTCCTCTTACACATATATCTATAAAACAAGTCATCGCAAAAGTTCGAAAAAGAGGTGTCAAAAATGTTTTGCTTATTGTGTCTTGAGGGCCGTCCACTCCAAGAACAGTTGCTATAGCGATAACGATGTGAGCGTCCGCACTGATGAAGGATAAGATTCTGTAAGCATAAATCAAAGAGGACATCAGTGAAGATTAAGCGAACTTCAGGGACCCCATCAGCGCCAAAGACTGTTTGGCAGCATGTTTCAAGCAAAATTACTTATTTAAGTTTAATTTCCAGTCATGTTATATAACGTCGCTGTCCGGTCAGAACTCCAAATTTGGTGTTTTTGAAGGAGCGCTATTTTATGAGTTGAGACAATTCTTATGTTTCTTTAGCCAAACAAACCATTTGCAAAGTAATCGAATCATCTGAGAAATGCATTTCGACAAAGCTGAAAGCATGACCTGTTTTTTCTTTGCTCATGAAAAGTTGACATTTTGGAGATGACTGGACAGCGATGAAGAGCATCAAATAAGTTGGATAAATAACCGTGAGATTTAGATTAGTCAGGTCTTTAAAGTGTTTCCTGAATGCCGTGAATTAGCTTACATAAAGAGTTAGAAACCAATATTACAACTACTGCAACACTGATTATTATTTTTATTGAGTGTCTACCGTTAAAGGAGCACTATGTAGTTTGGGGAATACATCTTAAACAGAGGAGAAAGATCTTCATTGACATATTTTTGTTTATGCCTAAACAAACTCAAACAACTTTGTTGCCATGACTGAACAAACTGAATAGACAAACTGACTTCTGTCTTCAAACAGTGTTCAGTGACATTATTTTCCTCTGAGAACAGCTTGTTGCTTCACTTATGGAACATTTTATATTTCTGTGTCTGTATTATTACCTAATTAATATTGTAAATAATGAAATTCTGATTTGAATTTCTTCTCCAAAACTACTTAGCGTCCCTTAAATCAACCTGCTCTGAAAGTGATCCCGATATTGTTCGCCATTGTTGTTGTCGTTAGCTGTAGTGTGAACACAACCATCCACTTGTCCTATAAAGATTTTCAGAATTACATATTTATAGTTATTGTCGTAATTGTTTGTGGTGTGCACGGCCCTTTAAACAGTCCCTTTGCATCTTCTATTTTTGGCCTAAGCTGAACTGCCACAGATGAGAAGCTGCAGATGCTGAACACAGACTATTGTTGATGTGAACTACATTTACTCAAACTCTTCATGCTCAGCGTCGCTTAGACACGGAGTTGAGCAGCTAAATCCAATCAGGTGTGTGATCTTTGGCCTTTTTAAAATCTGTTAATTATCGCGCACATGCATGACGAGCACGGTGAAGAACTCTGCGAGGTGCCAGAAACAGAATCTAGCTGAACGCTCTCCGTCTGCAGTCTCAACCACACATGGAAAATGTGATAGTCATTATGCAGCTGACAGAGTTTTGGAGCCGAACACTGTTCCTCTCTCTCTCTCGCTTCAACTCCCTTTTTGCAAACCAGGAAGCTGTAGGTTGATCTTGGCAACGGTCGCAGTCATTTTTTCCCTCTTTCATTAACATTTTGGACTGCGAGGAACAGATTTAGGAGGTTTTATTGCTTGTACTAAAAAGAAAAGAAACTAGAAACCCCAAATTCATTGTTAAAGTGTGCCTGTGTGTTCTGCCGCCGGAGGTGTTGGAGATCTCTTAAGTGCGCGCCGTCACGAGAGACTCGCACGCATAAAGTTATCGGTTTGTGTTACAAAAGTGCGACGCTGTGTGTTGTTGTGGGGCTCACAAACGGCGGCTGGAAAGAATGCAAGCGTAAGATCTCCTGTACGAGTGTGTTCCCTGCAGGACGAAGAGCTGCCAAGTCGAACACAAAGCTTTTCCACGGGAGGCGTTAAAGGAACGCAGGTGTCTTGGAGCGCCTTCTCTCTCTCCGCTCTGCTATTCTTTCACTTAATCACTAAATCAGTGACTCAGACCCCCTGAAAGCCTTACTGAACCCAGAAACCCTCCCTGACATCTGCATGTGGGTCACGTCAAGGACACGGGGGGGTTATTATGGTGTGTCAGAGCAGGAGGGGGGGGGGAGCCGCGATGGGGGTTTTCGCTGCTTTTCCTCACTCTCAAAGGTGAGTCAGAAAAGTCGCTGACACTCGGATGATCACAGGCCGGACTGAAAATAGCCGCTAACCACCAGCACATGTGTCGTCCTGGCAAAAACATCAACGATCGACGCCTGCTCTTTGCATCCAGCGCCCGGAGTCACGCTACCGCCGTTTTATTCGGCCCTAATGAAGACGAGAGAGGACGGCGGAGAAGGAGGGGGTGGAAAGTTCTGGACAGACGTTTACAGGATCTCTTGGAACCGGCTTTGATGTTAAAACCATCTATTGTGCTGCCGTTTCTTCCACCTGTTGAAAGACGGTTTACTGAAAGTGTCAGTCCACTGATTGTACGTGTCAAAGCTGATTAACAAACCATGACTAACACTCTGCCTGTGAAAGCAGTTGCATGAATTGTTGTGTGGCTCTGGGAGAGATGTCTAAAGCCCTAAATCACTCGGGTGTCACAGTTTGCAACTGGTTTTTTTAAAAGACTGGATTACAACCAAGCGGCAACCTCCAGGGCTGCAAAATGACCAAGAAAATGCAGTTGCCCCATAAGAGCCTGTGTTAAAAACAGCAGAGATACATCCTAGAACAGTTCTGGTCTATATAGCTGACTTTCTCGCTCATGATAACTGTATCTTGTGGGATTAAAAAAGTGGATTTAGCTTCACTCTTTCTTCTAAACCGGTCTGTAGCAACAAGCCGAGGAGGTGCCGAAATCCACTGCTGTGCTCTGTAATTACTGTGCTGCTGATTGGAGGGGAAATGTACTCAACTTCATGAACAAAAAAAAAAGAGATGGGATAGTTAGATGGGAAAGGAAAGAAACTGAGTCTCTGGTGAGTACTCTGCATTCAGGCGCTCTCAGAGTTATCGATATGTCAGTAAAACTCCTCTGTGATCTGCTGCCATTTCCCCCGTTTGGCCTCTCTTTCCATTCAGACAGGTCTGTGGACTCCCGGTTGAAAGGACTGAATTATAACGGAGATAAGAGCGTCTCTAAATGTCTGAGAATCTGAAAAACTGGAGCTCTAAACTAATGTATACGTGAGCGAACATGCTCGTATGTTATAAAGGTGCGTGTGTGTGTGTGTGTGTGTATGAACAGTTCCAGCTGGATCGTATACGTTACCTCCTCTCTCTTTATCTACTACCATCACACACTCCCTAAACTCTTATCTCCTCACAAAGCGCTCCTCTCATGTTCATCCATCCACTTCCTGCATCTTCTCATACAACCGGCTGCGTCTCCTCCACCTTCTCCCACTTTTCACTCCCCTTCTCCTCTCTTGGGACGAAGTACCCTCTGCTCCTCCAGCTCCTCCAGCTCATCTCGCTGTTATCTCCCCCCGTCCTGTCCGGTGGTGTGAGATCTCCCCCCACCACAGCCAGATTTCGAGGAAATCTCTCGTCCCTAGTCTGCACATCATCTTTTTGTTTATACCTCAAGGCACAAGGAAAATAAGCCTGACATGAGAAACGGAGACGTGGAGCTGGTTTCTGTAAGCCACTGGCTGACATCTGACTTCATTTTTCTAATCACATTATTCTTCATTGTTTTTGGGTGTCTCCTCGGGAAGCATAATTTGTATTCCCTGCCTACATTTTTCTTTCTCACCCACACAAACACGCAACCTTAATTCTCGTCTTTCACCACATAAGCTTCTCAGTTTTTCTCGAGCGTGCTTTGACACGCTTTCAGGGCTCCCCACAGCTTTCGGAGCACTTAAAGAGCTTATGCCTATGAACGTTTTTCAAGACAAATCAATCCAAAGTGAAGATCTGTGCCAGGGCTGCAGAGAATCTCCTGCTTGTGACACCAGATGGGGAGGAGGAGGGGAGGAGGGATTGTGCCTTTCAATAGGAGGAAAATGTGTCCTTGAAAACGCTTTAGAAATTATTTATGGCTTTGAAATCACCTTTAAATCAGAACACTACTTTACATGTGAAAGAATGATGGATGTTGGGAGAACACAGCTTTAAAATCAATGATGCGACCATAAAGGTTATGGGTAAAACACAAGGCCTCAGCGATGTCTAACCCAGAGGCCAATTTTTCCTTCCTGATCTTAACCAGACGAGCCCCCGAAAGTCAAAGGCAAAACCCGTGTTTTACTGCTGCACCGCACCATTTTAGCAGGTGGCTTCGGTAAGTGGTTTCCCATCTCCGTCCGCTCTCTACAACAGGTGTTTAACCCGCTGAGCTCTCAGGTCCGTCTGCGTCTGGAGCTTCAAGAGCTCATTTCAACAGAGATCACTGTGAAATAGGGCTGTCAGAACTGGCAGAAGATTCATGTTTGACTATTGACGAAAAAAAAAATTGGCAATTCAGTTTAACTTTTGATTTTAAGGGTCCACTTTGTAGGAAAGGTGGTTTTTGAGTCGCATTAACAACTCCTCAAATACTTTAGGATTGAATGATAATGATGATTAAATGAATGACACACAGATTTTATGTTTTTTGACAGCCTAATTTTTACACAGGTCCCACAGGATGAACGCCAGGCTAAGAAGCCAAGTTTACGTAGAGACCAAGCTGTAAATTCATGCACTGTGGCCCAAAAAGTTATGAGTGTTATGAAAAAAGTAAAATGGTGGACACATTTCTTTGAGTGTCACAGACAATACATATGTTACAAAGGCATGCTGGCTGTGTAGTCTCAAGGCCGCAGGAACATTTCTGACAGCGGTGAGGCCGACAGTGAAGAAGGCTTTGTGCGCTTCACAAACGCACGAAGTGCTCTAAACCTGTCACGCAATTTTTAGAAAGAACCAGGAGACGGAATTTGAGAAGACCACAACACAACACTGTGAAAAAGACCAAGAAACCACAGCAAAGTGCATAAAAATCCTCATCGGACATTCTGACAAACTCTGCAAAGTATCACACGACCGCACAAATGTGTCTGACAAAAGCTGGCTAGTGATGTTAACATAACCGTGTTTGATTCCATGTTAACCAGGATGGATGAGGTGGTGGGCGAGGTGTCGTTATGACTACAGCTGGAGGTGGCGGTGAGGAGAAGCCCGCCGGACCGAACCGAGCCCCGGCTGTGCTGACACAGCTGGCTCCAGGCACAGACGGCCCGACACCGTGCTCGGCTCCAGGAATGTTCCGGGCCTTTCTGGAGAAACCATAACAAGTGCAGGAAATAGATTAGTGCACTCTGGGTTCCACACCAGCCGCAAACCTCCTGAGCCCGGCCTGTCCAAACCCACGTGTGGGAACAGGAGACGCAGCAGCGAAGGGGAGTAAGACCCCCATCCAGACTTCAGCGCAGGTCCCGGGAGGACATGCTGCACGGAGTAATCAAGGCTCTATTATTTCATGAGTGGCCCTGACTCCCACCTGCAGACCAGTGTGCAGGTCCTCCAGTAAAAATAGCCTAAAGTCAAGTAATACCATCCAGAGAGGCGCGACATGAAACATATATATATGAAATATACTGTCAGTAGTAATTGTAAACTCGCTGCAACGTCCTCATTAATTTACTTTTGGTCTACTGACTTGACCTCAACCTGTCTTCTGTGTTTCGAACTCACTGTGCATCACGTTACAATCCTGCATGAACGTTTCCTCAGAAAGTCAATTTAGCTCAACATTTAATGTTTGTGACTGTTACAAGATATAAAGTGAAGATATCCAACTGGTTCTCATAGATAACATCCCCTCCAGCCTGGAAACTTCATCCTTTCATGGTATCAGAACCGACACGTCCACAGAAGACGCCGTATCCACTGTCCTCCACTCAGTCGTCACACACTAAGAGAGTAAGAACCGCTATGTCCGAATGCTGTTTGGTGATTTCAGTCCATTATTCAATACAACCTCACCCATGAAGCTAAACAGTCTAGGCAACCACACTCACAAACAGACCGCAGACAGTTCAAATTGGCAGGCACCTCTTCACCCTTCTCCTCTGTACTGCAGCACAAAGGACCTTAAACTAAATCTGTGTGATGTGACCAACAGTGGATGTTGGCTTGTCAAATTTAAGCAATGTTTAACCAAAAGCAAAATGTTCTGCCTCATCTCAGGTTTCTCTCTTCCCCGAAAGATACCATCCCACACGCCGACAGACTGGCGCCGCTTCTATCTGCTCGCTCATGTTTTGTCCTGTGTTGTTGTTAGTTGCTAACTCTGAGGGAAACAGAAAGCAATCCAGTTGTCTATGCGACAGCGGCACCATCAATAATACCACTTGGGAACGCTGTGGGGGGAAAGTTGTCTGTTTCCACTTTAATGAAGATGTGACATAAACTTTCTGGTAACAAGTTCTTTGTGACTGGAAGGTTCATGGTGTGATTCAAGCCAATGAGCGATGATCGTACCAGCTCTAACAGGGCTGTAAGAGTTCAGCCAAAGCTCAGGTACGTTTCTGTTTTATTCTGATGGCCTTCTTATGTCAGCCTCCCACAGGACGATAAATATGTTTTAAACCTTGAGCACTGTGGAGGCGAATCCGGCCTGGCTTCAGCTTGGCAGGAAGAGAGATGGGATTACCATATGAACTCACTCAGTGAATGTACTGGTGTGTGTGTGTGTGTGTGTGTGTGTGTGTGTGTGTGTTGTAAACTTCCACTAGTATACAAACAAGTGGAAAAATGTGCATCTATGTGCCTTTTTGTGTAAATACACATGATCCATGCCTTCTGGATGACGCTTGTGCAAGATCGAGATTTAGAAACAGTTCACAGTTCACAAAGAGTGCGTGTGTGTGTGTGTGTGTGTGTGTGTGTGTGTGTAACCTATTATTTTGCAAGTCAGCAACAAGGTCACCGTGTGTTACTTGTATAAGTGTGTTGACATCACACATTGTACTTCTTAATGCGAACCTTTTAAAAGGTCATTGCAGAGAGGCCGGAGGCCGGTCAGCCAGAGCGGTGATGAAAACGTTGTGAAAGCTTTGTCAGATTTTGTTACAGAAGCGCAGATGAGTGCATCAAATGTTGGAATTCAAGGAATTCGAGGAGAGATTCATGAAGATATTTCTTGGAGGATGAAGCCGACCATCAGACCATATGGCGTTTTATTGCTCCTTCATCTTCCCTGATGCATTTTTTTAATGGAGAAGACTCACAGCAGCGAAGTCACGGGCCTCCCAATTCTTCATCCCGCAAAGCTGAAGCATCTGATTGGAAGGACCACAGTGTTGTTCTGCAATTTAGACAATTAACTTCCAGCAACACATTATTTTCCTTTAAAGCAATCGTTGACTTCTAGTCGTTCCTAGTCATTCGCCCATTTAGCGATGGAGCTAAAAGGCCCTTTTAGCTGACAGGAAACTTTCTGGACCTTGATGTCAGATCAATCAGCTGGCTTCCCAGTGAACACGGCTGGACACGAGACTGGGACCGAACACAGCCTCTGAGAACAACAGATGCCAGTGTGAAGACATAGCGTACAGTACGGAGGTGATTAACAGCAACTCCGTTCAGGACTATGACTCCGGACGCGACGACTGTAAGCGACTGAACCTCTTGAGGAAGTCAAAACAACATGGAATTGCTAGAGTTCCTGTGCGCGATCTTCAACAGTGAAGACAACATCTGCCGTTATCTCACACAACTTCACGAGGTCTTCTGTTTTCATTGTTTTGAACGAGACTCCTAGCAGCAGAAGTTGCATACTGTACCATTAAAACCAGCAGGATTAAGGGCTCTGTGCCTGCGCCTCATCATCCTCTTTTGAACTCAGATCTGCAGTCACAGCTTCGACACATCACAACAACTTCAACACAATCAGTCTCCTGGGAGATTCGCAGTGAATTAAAGCAAAACAAGCACGGAGGAAATAACCGCGTGTTTTCCCTCGAGTGCTGACATTATACCGCTAATAGTGGAAGAATGAGCGTTTGTGATGGTTTGCATGAATGCAGCTCTATTGCACAACAAAGCCTCTGGAGTGGTGAGGCGAACCCTCGGAGTCGGCCCCTCCAAACAGCTGCCGTGTCCCTGAGAGGGCCAACAGCACTCAGCACAGAGTTCAGCAGCTCTCTCTATCCCGATGTCTCCAAAAAGTCAAGAGTTCATTTGAATAAAGTTAAAAGTGAGCTGGACTTGGCTCGCTCGCTAATCTAATTCATGAGCGGGACTCGCACGCGCTCACAGAGAAAGACAAACAGGATGCCTCTACTCGGGTGACTCGGATGAAACACAGTTTGAACTCGTCTCTGCCGGTGCTGCCTCACATCCACTCTCATGGACCTCGGCCCAACTGCGTGTGAATGAGTCATCCAGCAGCAACACCCCTGAATACAGAGACACAGAGACTCCTGACCAAAGATCGATGCTGAATCAACCTTAACAGCGATGGATCACGTGCTCCGTCTCCAAGGAGAGTCATAATGGTGTGTTTCTAGTGTGTGTGTGTGTGTGTGTGTGTGACACAGTGTTTGCCCTTTGCTGCCAGTGCTCAAGTCTTTATCCAAAAAGTTTTCAACGGAAAACATTAGGCAACACAAAAACCCAACTGCTGCATCTGGCAACCCAGTCGCTGGAATAAAGGCTGACATTGTGTTTTTTTTGCAAACTGTGGATATGTTGCAACTTAACCTTTCTCAGTGTTTTAGTTTTATGTTGTGAGAACACTGTGCCGGTGATCTGGTTAGGTTTAGGGAGAAAAATCACTTGGTTAGGGGGATGAAGAGATCATGTTTTGGCTTACCTGGTTCTGTCGGTGTAAATACAGCTGGAATTCGCTCATTAACTGATTAAAAATATCTCCATTCAAGCTATATAAAAGTCCAGATGTCAAAACGTTTTGATGGCATTAAACAGAACTGGAAAATGTCACCATGTCTAGTTAAAAGTGTCCTCCAAACTGTTCAAACACCATCTCGAATAGTGGTCGCTGGCTTTGCAGCCATCTTGGCTCATATACATGTAATCTGCACGCCATATGACACTTAAGGTAGAATTGTTCATAAAATACCTATAAAATCTAAAAATGTAACATTTCTTGTTCCCAGAAATTTACAATGCCAACATTGTTATTCTGGCAACTGGGCTGCAATTGGAGAATTGAAACTAACACATCATTATTTGTCATGGTGCAAATGTGCATCATAAATGTACGCACGTTTATACGACTAGCGTGAGCTCGAGTGTGATGAAAATGGCCGTTGTGTGAATAGAATATGTTTTACAGACTTGTGTACTTGCCGATACAGACGCCAGCATTTTAGGCATGAATGGAGGCATTTCTGATACAGATATCATAATTGGAGCATGTATTTTATGCATCAGACACAAAATTCTAATCAGTTTCCCTAATCTGCTGGGAAACCTTCTATAAATGTGGCTGCGAAGCTCCCAGACTGTTACACAACCCGGCTTTACGTACAAGAGTGCACTTGTACACAAACCGAATCCATGTGAACTCTGTCTGCATGCGTCGCACCGCAAAAGTAAAGATATATGATGACTCCGATTTCAGTTTGAGTAACTCGACATTTTTGAGGTCCGAGGGTATGTTTGTGTGAGTCAATGTGTTTAAGTGGCTCAATTTAAGTGGATAAAAGAGCGCAGAGAGGTTCTTCTTGATCTGGCGAGCGCTGTCAGCAGTCGTCGGGCCTGCGGTGGGCCAGACCTCACAGACTGTCAGCCACATTTATGTTCAACCCAAACCCTCGCACAACCATTACAGACCGGGCCAAAACATCAGGACAGATGAGGACAGTCCTGACAGTAAAAACGTGTCTTTCAAATCAAAGCAACACAAGCGTGATTCTAGGTAAATAGAAGCAAGAAAAGAGGTAAAAGACACAGGGCCACACATGGAGAGGCTTCAAATCAAGACATTTTATTTTGAAAACAGTCAAAGTTTTATGATTAGAGATCCGAGTGAGTGTTTTCTCTCTACCACTTTATAGAAAAAAGTAATTTTCACTCACCGAACCTCTTGTATCCAAAAGACTGTACTTCCTCCTCGTCTGCAAAGTCGTCTGTGTGAAGTAACGAGAAACATGACAAATAGTAAATTAATATAAATAAATAGCGAATTTATGGTCCCTCAATACAGTGATCTAGTGCAGGCATGCGTTTCAAACTATAGACCAGCTGTTTCCAAGAAGAGAAAACGTTCTCTTATCTGATATGACATGTCTTCTGAAATGAACACACATTAACAATTCATGTTGAATTTTGTCCCTTGGTGCCACCGTACATTCTCCTCATTCCGTCCCTCTTTGTATTTATCACAGTGTAGTTTTGATCCTCTCACTCAGAAGGATAGAAAGGCTTTCTTTATCGGTGTTGTTAATGGATGGATTTACATGGATTGAAGCTTGCTACTCCACTTCATCTGCGCACTAGAAGTTTTCCCAGAAACGCTAATTTATGCCCCCTAAAACAAAGGCCAACCTACAACAACACTCCTCAGCGCAGTGATCTCTGTTTGCAGAGTGGAGGCGGCCAACAAGGCATTAGGTTGCATGGTTGATAGTAGAGCATTGAGTAGAGCCTGTGTGTGTGTGTGTGTGTGTGTGTGTGTGTGTGTGTGTGTGTGTGTGTGTGCGCGCGAGTGGAGATAGGAGGTCCAGGGGACTGTAAAAAAGCCACAGGCTGCGGTTTTCTCTGGGTTGTTGACAGTAAAGTCTAATTACACTCTGCTGCACTACACTGAGGCTGGAGCTGGGCTCAGAGAACATCACTGGTAATGGTAAACAGATGGGACCGAGGGGGGCGACAGGAGGGATGAGCGGAGGGTGTGTTTGTTGGTGGGGGGTCAGAGGGGGTTAGAGACATGGATGCCAACTGGACCAGTTATTTCACCTCACTTTCTCTCTCTGCAGTTGTAATTATTGATGCTACATATAGCCTCCAAAATATTTTCTTTAGAGGGATAAAGTTGGTTTTGAAAAAGCAGCTTGACCTTTTTGTTTCTCAAAAATGCCAAATTAGTTTTTTATAAAAACTGCATTAAGTGTCAGTTCCTGCTCCATAATTGTGCAAACATCATCTGCTTCTGTGTGTCCTTCACAGGGAAAGCAAAGTGGTGGAAGAAAAGAAAAGAGGAGAAAAAAAAACTTTCACAACTTCTGCACGGCTTTACCGTAATGACATCCAGATGTGAATCACGCACCACAGAAAAAAACAAAACAAAACAAAGCAAAAAAAAAAACAATATGCGCAGATTGAAATAAAAGCTGAGAGTTTAACCTCTGTGTCCGGATTTAAAATGTGATGAAAACATACCTTTCATGGCGTTGTATAACTCGTTGAGGACTTTTAGAAGAGATGTCACTTTCTGCTCATCTCAGCATCCAGTGCAAAGGTGTGAACTTGTCCCACGGAGAGCGACACGCGCCACAAACACAACAGGAGAGATGGAGCTACAAGTCAGTCTTCATGTTGAAAGTCTTCACTTTTAAAATCCCATCGTCTTTGCCTCCGAGGAGTTTTCTGCAGCAGTGATGTGATGTTGCGCTGAAGGAGGAAGGAGTTACCGCCGCTGTGAAGGCGCACGCGACGACGGGCTGGACTTCCGGGGAGGTTTTCAGAATTAAATCGTGTCTTGAGGCGAAAGCGCGGATAAATATTGAAATAATATTAAAAACATATATATTAAATGTTTAAAACCTCTATTTTTGTTTTCACTCTAAATATTTATCCTTTTATCTGCGAACCAAAACTCGCCATTCAAGGAATGATTAGCATTTTTGGGGAAGTATGCTAATGAGGAGTCGAAGCCACGCCCCTTTCCGGTGGAGCAAGTAGTGAAAGGAGAGAGACAAATAATTGTCAATTAAAAAGATACTTTTTCAAATCAATAAAGTTGCAGTTTGTCTTAATTAAAGTAAAATATAATCCAGGTTTCTGTTAAAGCGCTCAGTGAATTATATCGTCTCACTCAACAGAAGTGTCTGCAAACTCGGCACAGCAAAGGTACTAAAAAGGAGGAAAATCACAATAAATCTGGTCATATTGACAAGTGCAGTTATGTGAAAGGAGAGTTAGTCAGTGTTGTGAGTTGTTAATATACTGAACCGGCTCTTCAGTGTTTAAGTTACAGGTTTTGGTGACCGTTCAACGAGACAACGTCACTAACATGACAGATGGCTGGATGTCTTTATAATGACCTATTTTCACAGTCTCATAATTCATAAGTTTTACCACGAACTGCTACTGCTTGGAAACACTTAAAACACTAATTGGCTTTTAAAATAACAAAGATATGTGTGATTCATGACACAATTCAAACAAAAGAACTGTGCGGCTCAGAGCTCAAAAGATATTTAGGGCTGAACCACAATGTTTACAGCAATTTGCAGATCATAACAGTGGCAGTATACAGTCTACTGTTTCCCTGCTGGAAAGACAGTAAAGACCAGCACCAAAACACAGCATATGCTGAACTTCATTTAGCAAAAGCCACAAGTAGTATCACAAGTTTAGGCCCTGAGTTTTAGTCTTTTCACGAAAAAATATTGTGTTCTCTGGAGTTTTGTTGAACTTTGTCAAGTGTTGTTGTGTATCTGAAAAGTTGTTGTGTTTCTCAAATGTTGTTGTTTTACCTGAAATGTTGTGTTTTCTGTAATGTTGTCTTTTGACCCTCAGCATCCACCGTACATCATGCCAAGCTGAACAAATGCTTTCCTCATTCTGTCCAGCTTCATGTGGACTAGACAGTGTAGTTTGAGGGATTAATCTCTGATTTTAAACTCTGCTAACTTTCACAATTATCACAGATTTCTAATCTTCCACTTGATATATTCTGCCTGCCACGCTGCAAACAATGCACTTATTTTGAAGGCTTTTGCGCTGCGTTTCCGGTCTTTCTTCGCCTTCTCTCCAGCTGTCTCAGTGACTTCACATCGTCACACTTACCTCCACTGTCCCACTCGCTCTGTTTGAAGTCACGGCAGGGACCGACCGTCCTCTCCCGCCGTGTCTCCCCCCGCCGTGGAGCGAGGAGGTGCGGGCTGCTTTCATCACCGCAGACCCCGGCGGAGCGGGACGTCGTGCTGCGCCGCAGTCATCCAGCCGGAGATGAGATTAAAGTTTCTGGGGGTTGATGGCAATCGCGTCCCCCGGAAACAAGCTGGTACCAATTAAAGATCATTTCAAAGGTTTGGGGAGGTGAAGAGACACCGAAACGGCGACATGTCCTGTGTTTTTACATCCCAGTTCCATTAAGGATGAATAATGTTTTTTTTATATTCTATATCTTTATATTTCATAGGATAACCTGTGTTCCTCTAGGGAACTTTGGCCCATATGTGATCTTTATGTTTGGGTTATTTATGATCTCATATCCCTGCAATACTGCAAAATGTACATACTTCCAAGACATTATTTCAATTTCCATAAAAGAAGAGAAACATATGACAACAGATCCAAAATAATAATTCTAGTCTTGTGCTTTTGTGAGAAATAAGTACGTTTGCTTCACTAAAATCAAGAAAAATTACTAAATAGAGAAAATTCCTGGCTTGATTTGATTTGATAAATAAATCGTTTTATTATGATTGCAAAAATGAAGTTTAATCAACTTGTTTCAGAAAAACAAAACTACAATTGTGAATTAAATATTACCAAAATTATTTGACGACAAAGTACGTTATCATCATTAATCAGTTCATCAAGGTCTTCCTATTACTTTCTTGTAGCAGGTTAAAGGTGCAACATGTAAGAGTTTCTGTTTGGATTTCAAGGAAATAACTAAAATGATTAATGAAGTCAAGAAATAAGAGTTTTGACGTCACGTGTTAAAGTGATATCTACTGACCGTCCTTTCTCGCAATACCACTCCGAGCTCCTGGTCTGGACCGCTAGCTGCACGGCTAACTGAGCTAACTGAGCTAACTAGCTAACGGTGGCTACAGTTTGCAGCAGTTAGCGGTTACTTGGTTTATATGCTGCCTTCTTTTGTTTGTGGCCAATTCTTACATACTGCACCTTTTAATTAGTCAACAAAACAAACACCTAATGTAGATGCAGTTTTTTCCATTTTTCTATCTCTACCAGGCTTTATAGGTTTATAATATGCTACTTCTGCTGTTTGTGTTTGATATATAAGACTATGCTGATTCGCTTTCCAGTGATATATAATATCCATCATGACTTTCTCAAAAGATAATATGTTTACTGTTGCCTTAAGGGTGTTTCTTGTTGCATAAAAAGTCTGTTGCTTAAAAACGGTCCCAGTGGCAGCCAAGATTGACCATAATCTAACTAAATTACGGCTAAACCAGCGGCCATTTCCCCTTTAACTCCTCCAGGCGCAGTGATAATTCCAACAGTTCCTGTGTCCATAATCCCTCCGGCCTGCAGATGTAGATCACTGATCAAAGGCTGAACACAGCTGCATCACACATCAGAGAAAGGAGTTCCAGTGCAGGTTAGTGTCACTGGGTTACATTCACACTCAAACCAAATGATTTCCAGGACAAAATTACAGATAACCAACCAGTCTAGAATACAACACAAACATCAAACTTGGATCTGTTTTTCTTCTTTCTTTGGATAACACAGCCTTCAAACCCGGGCTCAGCGCTAATAGCTCCAGTTTGACCCAGTCGGCCACATATTAGACTCCAGACCAGCCTGAGATGATAAAGCGACTAATTACTTGTTTTCCTAAAGGCTTCAAAACTGTTATTTTACTGTCGGCTGTAATTGTAGCAGCAGGCTGGTATTAGGGCTCAGATAGGGATCGTGGCGAGCTGATAAAAAGCAGCTGAGGGTCAGGTATCTTACAGCGCCGCCCCTGCTGGTCCTCATTCAGAGGTTGGGACCTCATTTGCTGGGTCAAGGCTTTTCAGCAGTGGGCTCGGATTAACAGAGGGCTGAGAGAGCACACAGGAATTCCACATTCACCACGCTGCTGCCATGTTTAGATGTCTTGATAAGATCAACTCAGGTTGTCTTGTGTGCTGCAGGAGTGAGTCGCTGGTGGTGGAGGAAGAAACACAGGAAGCAAATGGACTTTTATTCATACAGTGCTGACACAGTATGATGGATGGTTTTGAGTATGTTAGCTATTATATAGAACTTGCAGGAAAGTCTGAAATGACTATATGTGTAAGTTTGCTGTTACTTAACATGAATTTCTCTGCTGGTAGTTTAGCATTAGTAGCATAAAAATTAAGTTGGTAGTGTTGTACGCTTGTAGCTTCATTTAAAGCTCCCATTGTTTCGTTTTTTACTTTCATTATTTACTGTCCATTTCTGCTGCACCTCTATTCATCCCTTGTCTGATTTTGGTCAGCTCTCACAGGCCTGAGCAGGCTCCGCCCAGTGTGTTTCCGCATCTGTCGGCAAGAACTTTTGGGCTCATGGCTGAGGTTGTATTGAACGCTGAGCTGTCAAGTCAACAATCTGCTGTTGTTATCTTCAATGTGAATGAAGAGTGAGTGGAGGGCAGTGGATACGACGTCCTCTGTGGACCTTTTGGCATACCGGTGAGGGTCCATGCTGTTCGGGATGTTGTCTTTGACGCACTAGAAAATTAGTTTCTTAAAGAGCTTTATGAAAGTGTCATACTAAATCACTCCAATAACGCTTTAAATCACAGCTAGCCTAAAAAAAAACATGCGTCTGTTTTTTTGAAATTTGCATGTTTTATATGGAAATGGATGCCTGGAATGTACAGCATTCATTTAAAATGTGAGACTTATAGTGTATAGTTTGTAGTTAAAGTTAATAGTTGCAAACTCTCTGGAATGTTATTGCATTAGCCTGCACATGTGCATCCAGTCCTTGTGCTCCTCTCGTGGCCTACAAGGCTTAGCCAGGACCTCGCCCGTGTGTGCCAGGTCTCTGCAGGGAGCTCAGGCTTACTGTTGGTCTGATGGAGATTAGAGCCGCATGTTTCACCTGAGAGGGGCTCTGGAGTATGTTGGAGTCAGTTAAGTGAGATGGACCCCGCGGAGAACTGAGCATGTAATGTTCACCGCGCCTTAAAGCCTGTCATAAGCTGATCTGTAGTTATGCGGAGCGCGTAAGGCTTAATAATGCAAACACACTAAGAGGATCGGCGCTGGTGAGTAGATCCATAAAAATAGAACAATCCTTAGAAGAAGCCGGCGCCTCAGTCTCATCCCTCCAGCAGCACAACCTGCAGCTTTCAGAGTTGTCAAGGTAAATGTTTTATACTTCTTTTCACTTTGGCACAATTCAGTCTGCGCTGCTTAATAGTCAACTTGGAGAAGCTATTTTTTTCACTCATAGCGTCAAAAACAGTCGTATCTGTCAGTAGAATTGATTTTGGGACATATGCACGTGTTTTCACTTTAAGTTAATGAAAGAAATAATGCGGGCAGGTTCTGACTGCGGTTCATGTTTGACTCTTTTGACACATACACAGATATGTGATGTATATTATGAGAGTTGCAGAGTGTTGCTGAACATTTACAGGTGCATCAACAAAAGTAATTCAACTTGTTGACTAAGGAAAGGTTGTCAGTTAAGTTAATTAAGCTTGAGCAATTTCGTAAAAAGAGGCAACATGTAGTTTTGGAGAAGAAATTCAAACTCAGAATTTTAATATTTACAATATTATTAATAAAACCAACTCAGAAATATTTGTTTTTTCCAAAACTGAATAAATAAGCTGTTCTCAGAAGAAAATAAGGTTCCCTGAACACTGTTTGAAGCTAGAAAGGTGGCAGGGTCCGCCATATAAACAAAGTAAAACAGTATGAAATTGTGTTGTTGTTTCTCTTCTGATAAAAATGTCTTCAACCAAAACTGCACAGTGCACCTTTAACTCAGAAATTATAATAATTCCATTTCAACTCAACTATGTTCCTGTTATTATCCTCGTTATGTAATGTGATTAGTATCCTGCAGTTAACGAGGATCTCTTGACACAGTCATGCTTATGTGTCTTGACACTTGTGTGATATTCTGTCATAATGAATCAACATTTCTGTCCTCTGGGATTTCGTTCCTCTGAATGTTGTGGTCAACTTTGAGGGCTCCTCAATGAAAAGAGTCGAGAAATGGCACCACCCTGTGGCTGCTTGGGTAGCAAGCAACTACTGCTAAGCATGTTTTTAAAGGGCAACTCCACCAGTTTGACACATTACAGTGTGTTTTGTAGGGTCTTGCCTCCCAGATGTCACACAGTGGCTGACTTGCATTGTGGGTAATGTAGGTGCCAGGTTTTGGAAAGAGAAAGATTGCATGGAATAAAAAAAGATGATATCTCTGCTTCTGCTGTATTAAATCTGATCATTTCGTTTTTTAAAAACTTTTTTTTCCTGAAGAAAACGCGCCTTCAAACCTGTCGGAGTGTTGTTGGGTTCAGATGGTTAAGAACTGAAGCTGTATGTTACTCCATCCCAGAATAATGATTCAATTCTGCACTCTATACAGAGCTGAAGACAAGATGAAGAGGCTTATTATTCAAATTCTTTGCATCACTGAACTCCTGCTTTGTGCTGCTGACTCTCCACAGCTGAGCGAGGACGCGCTGAAAAGTGAGGCCTTCATTAGTATAAAGCACTTTTCTAACTGACAATGGCTGCAGAGCTGAATAACAACATAATTTACTGATGTGCACAGAGCTGTCTGCAGCTGGAGAGCAGTATGTCGATGAGGAGATAAAGCGGGCCTTGCTCGGGGTGAAGCGGGTGAAGGAGATGATGGAGAAGAAAGAGGAGAAGCACAGACATCTTATGGACACCCTGAGACACAGCAGTGACAAGAAGAAGGTATAACTTATAATATATCTATCTCAGTGTCTGCTACTATAGTTTTCCCTTAGTTTTTAATTTTTGGGTGAACTGTTCCTTTAATTCTTTTGTCTATAACTTCGATGATCCATGTGCATCTGCATTGTCAAACTCCGTTATTTGTCATGTTCCGTGTTCACTTTTCACAGAATTCGACCATTATAGTGGAGCTGTTAGTTGCTTTTTTTTTATTCCGAGGACCATCACATACTTTCTGCCGCATATAGATAGAACCACACAGAGAAACCTCGAAGCAGACAGTGAATAATGCATGTGGGAGTGAGGCTGGTTCGGGGAGTCAGGGTGTAGTTTTACTGCCGTCAGGATAAATGAACTGTCTGTAGATTAATCTTTCTTCCCCCCCCCCTTCAAAATAAAAGGCCAGGGCTGGAAACCACTTCTTATCCTGTCTGGCTTATTAAGAGGTAGTGGATCTGTGACAGAACTGTCTGTTTTCTTCAGGGGGCGATGCAGCTGGCCCGGGAAACCGAGCAGAAACTGGAGGAGGCTGAGCAGCAGTGTCAAGATTTAACCAGATCGTCCTTTGAGGAATGCCGACCCTGTCTTGAAGATACTTGCAAGGCCTACTTTACCTCTACGTGTCGTCGTGGCTTCGCCTCTTTCACATTCAAGGTTCGACCTCAGCACAGTCCTGTTATAACTGACCCAGATCTTCAAATGAGAGATGAGAGTAAAGACCGGTGATGGTTCTTCTCTCTCCAGGTGGAGGAGTTTTTCAGGAAAATGGCCGCCCAGCTGGACGCCACAGAGCAGGTTTACAACCAGGACGAGGAGGATGCGACCGGCACCCTCTCACCTGAGGTCACAGAGGGCGAAGCAGCAGACCTGGAGCTGCTGCAGGCGGATGCTTCTTTCAGCCAGCTGCTGTCGAACATCAGCTGGCTGCACAACCACAGCGTCACTGTGTTCAAGAAGATGCAGCAGGTGTACGGGCCTTCCTTCCTGGTGGCCTTCAGCACAGAGCTCCAACCGAGCCCGCTGTCGGCCGTGCAGGGCAGCTCGAGTCCCGGCTTCTTCTGGACGGCGGGTCTGGACCACTTCGTCGATTCTGTGTATGACTTCGGGAGGAACGCGCTGCAAGAGCTCAGCTCCTCTGTGGCAGATGTATTTGAGGAGGTGCAAGAGGCCGAGGAGGAGTATTTCCAGCAAGCCAGCAGAGGTATCCGAGCACTTCATTTAGATTCACTTCACGCAGTCCCATGGTAACTTCTGTAACATCTGTTTTTTTGCGTGTTTATCTTACAAAGACGCAGGCTCGCTCTCTGCTGTGGAACAATACCAGAACAGACATCTGTGCAGGCGACTCCGCAGACAAGCGTCGGAGTGCTGGAAGCTGCAAAGTTTGTGCGAGACGTGCGAAGATTATCTGTTGAAAGGTGAATTAGTGGCACGCTTAGTTTAGTGAGAACTATTAGTTCCAGTTCTAGTCAGCTGCTCATCTCACACACACACACATACACACACACACACACAGTACAGATATGCAAAAATGTTCCTATCTGGACCTTAAATGCAAATTCTGACCCAGATAATTAGCTTTATACCCAGAGGGGCAATTAAAAACAGTTTTTCACACATTGCAACATAGCCTCTGTCACTTTGACATCTTAATCTTGTGAACACGTCCATCCCTCCTCTCTTCTGTCGACTGACTAATTAAAATAGTTTAGTTTTATTCCAAAGAGGTTAAGAAAATAAAAAATCTCCTGATAGACTTGTACAGTTTTTCTGATCTTGGCTTCACCACGCACATCATTCTGTATCATTTGTGTTTACAGAGTGTCCCAGAGTCCAGAAGCTCCACTCTGAGGTGGAGGAGATGCACATGCTGCTCAACGCCTCCCGTCAGCAGTACGACGACAGGCTGCAGCTGGTTCGCAGACACACAGCCGACACACAGAGATGGCTCGGCAGCATGGGCGACAAGTACGGCTGGGTCAGCCAGCTGTCGAACAGCACCGTGGGCCCACACACCGTCTTCAGTGTGATCACAGTATGTTTGTAGTAACGTTGAAGTAGTCGGATTTTAGTCACGCAGTTTATAAATCAACAAGGATTACTGATAATCTCACCTGTAACACGTCGGTTTCTTTTCCACAGAACATTCAAAGTAATCCTGTTCCCTGAAATCTGTCACAGATAATAGATTTAGTCTCCAGAATTATTTAATAAGGTTTAAGTTGAAACTCCACAGCCAGACCCCCTCCTGTTTAATGAAAGCATATCTGACTGTTCATAATATAACCTAAAATGATTATTTTAAATCTAATTTTCCAGGTGAATCCACATCAGCAGATGAAGAACATCAGACCTAAAGCTGACAGCGTCGTGACTGTAACCTTACTGGACTCTGCCCCAATAACTGTCTCAGTCCCAGCAGAGCTGGACGTTGATGATCCCGCTTTCATCCAATACGCAGCTCAGGAGGCTCTGACTCTCCATAAACGGCAGATAAGAGGTATTGATTCTGGCACTGTTGTGGCTTAGTTAATTATTTGGCTCCCAGCATCATCTGGCGGAGCTCCAAATTGAATTTGAGCTGAATTAATTGTGATGATTTGAAAGCGCCAACTTTAGGCCATGATGACAAATCCCTGTGCATTTACTCTAATTCAATTTTATCCTGAGAGAAACAATGCAAATTGGATGATATATTCTAATCCAAAACGATGAGGGAACTAAGAGACAATCACACATTTCACCCTTCATTTGCCATGTATTGAAACATTAATCCAAATGAAGTGTATTACTAGTATGTGTTGACATGGGAATTATTGTTTGACTGTTTTATGTTTTCACTCCACACAGGGACGGAATAATGTGAACACCAGCATTCGAACAGTATCATCGGATGCTGAATCACCATTTTTTTCTTGAACATTCAAGCTGATCTTTGTAAAACTTGAAATCCATATAGACCTCTAAACCTTGACATGCACATTTGATATTATTGTTATTCATGTATGTTTATTCTAAGGGTTTTAAATGTCTCTGCAATAAAACTGTATACACTCTGTTCAACTATTTTGTGTTAAGGTCATCCTACAAATTCATGTGAGGACTCCCTCACATGAATCCCTATTTTGGATGTAATATTTGCATATTTTCTACAGATGATTTTAAACCATTAAAGGACATTTTTGCAGCATTTCTTCAGTTTGGGAACAATCTGTATGTACAAAACAACCTTGACTTTAAAATAATATAAGCAATATAATATTGTTTTTTCTTCTTCTTGTGCAAGACAAAAAGGTTAAAACTTGTTATGCTTATAACATTTAATTGTATTTACACTGTAGCAGGTTCAAATGGCTTTGTCACTGAATCAAACACAGTTCAGTGTTGTGCGTATTGTTTTATTTTGCTACATTTGTTCAATATTTTTAAGTTAATACCTTAATAAAAGTGATCTAATTGTACTGTATTGTGGTGATCTATTCTTTTTATGTAAAAAAAAAAGTTAACTCAGCAGACAGTTACAATATTAAAAAGCATTTTATATGTTAATGCATCAATAATGATAACAATACAAATTTAAATAATAATCTAATAGTATTATATTTAACAATGTCATGATAACGGAGCCCATAGCTGCATAGTTAGTAGCCTACTTTTACTGTTGTACTTTAATCATATGTTCTATATTTTTGTACTCCTGCCTAAATAAGAATTTAAATGTAGTCTTTAGTATTTATAAACTTTAGAATTGCTAGTTGTACAAATGCAAAGTGAAAGGTCTCAATACTTTATATTTATGTAGTTGCTTAATGTTTTTCTACATTTTTTTTCATTATTATTTGCTGATTTACTTGTGGATATTATCGGTAGAAAAAAGTACGGCAACAAAGAGGCTGAGTTTTGTGTAAAGACAGACGGGAGAAGTAAACCGCGCGTTTTTCCAGTAAAACCGGAAGCGGTCCGCGCCTACTATTGGCTGTTGCCCATTGGGGCGTGTCGGCGTCAAAATCACCCGGGAAAAACTCCTGGCTGACACTAAACAACACTACAGCTTTTGTCCGCTCTGCCCCGAACTTGTCTCTACTTTTTCTCCACAAAAATGCCCGCCACCTCAGAAATACACACCGAGAGCGGCTGCAGGAAGGAGGAAGAAAGCCAGAAAATGGCGGCGCCGGAGAAGAAGAACTTCGGCGTTCTGTGCGATGAACGCGGGTATCTGGACCAGATCGAGTACATCATGCAGCACGGCCGCACGAAGGGAGACCGAACCGGGACAGGAGTCATCTCAGTGTTCGGTGCTCAGGCCAGATACAGCCTGCGAGGTCTGGCAGTTTCACATTGTCTGTTGTTTTATGTAAATGTGAAAAATTCTGGTAACAAAGTGACAGGAAGTATTCATATACACATCAGTAAAAGTAATTAAAATACTTAAAGAAGGAGTTCTGCGTTCTTATGAGGAGGGAAAGTATCTGAACATATTGATTTAAACTGGCAGTTTCATAAATAATATTGGCTAACAATTGTCCATGCAGTAATGTGTATAAATGGGCTTTTTGTTGTGTGAGGCGTCAAAAATGGAGATACTCTCCCAGTTTTTGTGGTTTAACCCATCAGCAATGCATCTTTTTTATGAGGTGATCACGTTTTGTTTGTAGAATCTTAATCTGCAAAGTATGTATTAATTATATGAAGTGGAGTAAAAAAGTTAAATATATCAGTATTTCTGAATTTTAGTTGAGTAGCAGTTAAAAAAGCATTAAATGGAAATATTCGATCAAAGGTTTCAGTCGCAGGTATCACCCACATTCATCAGCAATATGAATGTTTTCTGATGAGGAACAAGAAAGAACAATACAGGAAGATTGATCAGAATCTGAATACATTGTTTGTCCAGCAGGGGGCGCTCTCAGGCTCATTTGTTGAATCCGTTGTCAGCTGTATTCTTAATAACCAAGTTTAGCTGATCGTACTAATCATGTTTGTTGATCAGATATCAAGCTCAACGTTATGAAACGTTGAAAAAAAATGTGTCAGGCTGTAAAATGTACTTTGATCTGTGAACAAACTACTCTAATTAATTATTTTGTCAGTTATTTTAAACAACCTGCTCCTGTTGTTTATTTGTAGATCAGTTTCCTCTGCTGACGACCAAGAGAGTGTTCTGGAGAGGGATCCTAGAAGAGCTGCTTTGGTTTATCAAGGTGAGGATGAAAAGAAGAGACTCGTTCGTTCTTATGTTTTAAAGGGTAAATTAACCCAATATTATTTTATTTTAATTCTCACTTCCCTTTTGTGGTAAATAGCCGTACATAGACTGTAGCTTTGGGATTGATTGATCTTATCTGGACAAAAAGGGGACCAAGTTACTAAAGTGTCTCTCCAGAAAACTGAAATGGACCTCATGAAAATTGTTGACATGTCTTAAATTCTTTAGAGCACCAAGAAGTTGTATTCACTCCCCCTGTAATGGATTAGATGCAGAAATCTCAGCCATGAATGTCTCCAAAACCCAGAAATGATGCACATGGCTACACAAAGGTGACTGAGAAGACATGATTGATTTGATGACCCCTCAGTCAGAATGGCAAGTTCCTGTGCATCAAATCTGTCTGTGCTTTAATTACACTGAACTGCGGTTGTATTTTTCTTCATCGTGTGGTTTCAGGGGTCAACAAACGCCAAAGAGCTCTCTGAGAAAGGGGTGAAGATTTGGGAAGCCAACGGTTCTCGGGCCTTCCTGGACAACCTTGGGTTCACCGACAGAGAGGAAGGTGACCTGGGGCCCGTGTACGGCTTCCAGTGGAGGCACTTCGGTGCCGAGTACACGAACATGCATGCAGGTACAGCACGTCACAGCCACACGCAGTTTACTGTGCGTTGTTGGTGTGCGAGTAGTAATCTCCAGTCTCCATTCCTCTTTAAACTAAAAGTGGATTTAGTTGTACGAACAATGTCATTTGGAAAAAACGTTGGCCGGATCATCAATCAATTAAGCACACAAAGTATTATTGAACATTTTTAATGGATGATTTTTGTGAAGACTTGGTAAACTGGAGCTTGAGTTCTCCTTTTTAAAAGTTGAACGGATAAATATTCAAGGTGGACATGTTTTTAATGGTAATTAAAATGAATTCATGGGAAATAATTGGAGTTTTTTGCTTAGGATATATTTACCATATCATAAGCAAACAGAATTGGAAAAACCTTCTAATAAAATTAATGATTCTTGGCAAGGATGCACAAGAAAAATGACTGTGCCTCATATCTAAAATCATCTTTTTTTTCCACAGATTACACGGGACAAGGAGTTGACCAGCTGCAGAAGGTCATCGACACCATCAAGAAGAACCCAGAGGACAGACGGATCATCATGTGCGCCTGGAACCCAAAAGGTGACGCATGAGCAAACTCTTGAGCTCTTCAAATCTGTTAACGGTGATGTTCTCGCCTTTTAAATCTGCCTGCTGTTGTTGCAGATCTGCCCTTCATGGCTCTGCCCCCCTGCCACGCCCTGTGTCAGTTCTACGTGTGCGACGGCGAGCTGTCGTGTCAGCTGTACCAGCGCTCGGGTGACATGGGCCTCGGGGTGCCGTTCAACATTGCCAGCTACGCACTTCTCACCTACATGATCGCACACATCACAGGACTCAAGGTAAGAGCACAGTGCTTCTGTCAAAACTCTTGTTTTGACTGTTGTGTTTTTCGTCACTTCATGTCTTTTTTTTTTACTCTGTCCCGTCAGCCCGGCGACTTCGTTCACACTCTGGGAGACGCTCACATTTACATCAACCATATCGAACCCCTCAAAGTACAGGTGGGTCAGCTGAAGACGTGTCTTCTCGTCTCCATGTTCTCTTAATTGTTTTCAAACTTAACACAAGCCCGTCTGTCTGAATGTGCAGCTTCAGAGGGAGATCCGGCCTTTCCCCAAGCTGAAGATCCTGAGACAGGTGGAGAGTATCGATGACTTCCGTGCTGAGGACTTTGAGATCTGCGACTACAACCCTCACCCATCCATCAAGATGCAGATGGCTGTGTAGAAAAACTGACTTTAAGTGTGATAAATGCCATACATAATCTGTTAGCACATTGATCTACATGTCTGTGTCTTTCACTCCCATTTTCTTGAGAGGCTCAGTTCATCCAAATCACAAAAGGGCTGTCAGTGACTTATTTTCTTCAGATTTGGTGAACTGACTCTTAAACCACATTGAGTTCTAACAGAAAAGTGTTTTCTTCATAAGTGTAATCTCCACTTATGTCAGGCTGTCTGTAGTTGAACTACTGCCAGTTACATGTGATTCATTTTTAAAAAAATATCTATTTTGTAAATAAAGAAATGTAATTTGTGTCAGCTTGATTTGTACAGAACTGTTATTGACTCAACAGGAACCTGGCAGAAAAACACACTTTATATATGTAAAAGGGACAATGCACAACACATACAGTTTATTATACCAGATGAAAGGTACATTTGCAGAAATGCAGACTTGCAAAAAGTGGCTATATGTGCCTCAAGTTACCAGGAACGCACCTTAAAAGTCCTTTGAGTCTGAGTCTGGACACCAACCAGGGCAAGGAGTTCAAGAGGCGTCCGTATATCAACAGCCAATCAGAACTGAGTATTCAACCAGACAGTATTATACATACTAAATAAAGGAGGGCTTAAATAGTTTTTCCCTTTAATTCTTGTACAGTGTTGTCAACTTTAAAAATGTCACCCATGTTATAGTATATTGGAACACAAGTGTTCAGTATAAAACGCACCCTTCTGAAGTCTACGAATGCAGGTCTGATCACCCATCTTCTATCCCATGTAATATTCCTAAAGTCAGAATCTGAGTGTAAAATCCTTACAGCTGACAACAGCTAATGATTATAATCCATTTTCACTTGATTTAAGTGAGTCAGCTATTAATGTGCTGCTTCCATACGTCTCCTTCAGGGTACTGGTGCTTCTTCACTGATGTTTCCAGCATCTCACAAGAATATCCTGGATCCTGAGAACAAGAACCCCAAGGAAAAACATTTTTTAAGATGCAGAGATTCGTTAAGCAACTTCTAGCTGGCATCTGCAGCTCGTCTTACCTTGGGGGGCATGTAGTGGGCGTCGTGAATCACCACAGGGCTGCTGAAGTGTTCGTGAAGGTGATCGACATATTCGCACATTCTGTAGAGGCGAAGCAAACAGTGAAAGAGAGGTGCTGTTTATGATGTGTTAAGTCGAGGAGCTCTAACTGCAGATGAAAACAGATCCAACTCTCACCGGTTGTTTAGACTTCCGGACACGCAGATGTAGTCAAACAGAATCAGATGCTGGACGAGCTCACAGAGACCGACTCCTCCAGCATGAGGACAAACCGGCACTGGGGAAAAGACAGCAGTGAGTATCGTAGCCACTTTTTAATACAAATATTAATGGTAAGGAGCCCTGAAACTGAAAAGAGGCAGCAAAAGGTGATCAGACATATCAAGAAATATAATTGGATACATCTGACAGTAGTACACACAATGTTTTTGACTCGTCTGATAACCCTTTAACTCCCATTTGTCATTTTTTGGGCTCCACATATGACTCTTGCATGATTATTGTCATATTTTGAGTTTTACCCTGGAACTTGTGGGCCATCAGCAGCACAGCCAGGTTCTCGTTGACGCTGCCCAGCCGACAGCTGTCTATCTGGACAAACTGCAGGGCCGAGGCCTGGAGGAACTGCTTGAACATCACCCTGTTCTGACACTGGAGAGGAAACAGTTGCCCAACTAGAAACTATTAATCAATAAATACCAGTGAGTGATATGTATGCTAGAACAAAGGTTGAGCTTTGACCTGCTCTCCCGTTGCCACTCCGATCCCGAGTGGCGCCAAAGCCTGAAACGACAAAGTCAAGCATCTTTTAAAAGGAGAGCAGGCGCAGGCACAAAAAAGATATGAAACGTCCACAAAGAGACAAAAAAGTCCAACAAGTAATTCATTATTCCAGAACCAGAAAGGGATGCAAAATCAACGAAGAATGCAAAATGATCGTAAAGGATAAAACAACCACAGAGAGACACGAATGACCACAAGGGGATTCCATATTACTACAAGGGATGCAAGATTACGCCAAAGATTTAAAACCAACACAATGTGAAGAAAAATAATATTTTTAATTAGAATAATTATAAAAAGAGACAAAAAACAACCAGAAAATGAGCACATAGACAGAAAAGGGATGGAGAATCACCACAGAAACACACAAAATACATTTAGAGTAATGTAAAAGACCACAAAGAGATGCAAAATGACGACTACGGGATGCCAAATGATTACAAAGAATTGAAAAAAGGCCACTAAAACATACATTTTTCATCCAGATGAACAAAATGACCACAAACGACACAAAACTAAAACATGGGGAGGAAAAATGACCAGAGACACACAAAAAAACACAAAGTAACTATAAAGGGATGCAAAATGACTACAATAAAATACAAAAATAACACCCACCGACAGATACAAAATGATCTAGAAAAGGTAAAACAAGTCCCATTTTGTGTCTCTTTCATTCTGGGTGTTTTGTTACTTCATTTCACTGGTGAGGGCCTTTTACATCTCTGTGCTCGGAGATTAATCCGTCCACATCTTCAACACGTAAGCCAGCTGGAAAACCGAACTTCCCTCTTACCTTGGAGATGGCAGCGTGACCCAGGACGTCATCTGGACACGTGGGCTCCTCGATCCACAGAGGTTTGAACTCCGCCAGGCTGGACACCCAGCTGATGGCCTCGGATACGTCCCATCTCTGGTTGGCATCAATCATCTAAACACAGGAACACTTTTCAGTACGCTGCCGTTTCCTGATGTACATATAATGATAGGGGAGAAAAAAAACGACCTCACCAAAGTGTTATCAGGTCCGATCATTTGCCTTATGAGGCGGCACCTGCGCGTGTCGTCCTCGAGATCAGCGCCGACCTTCACCTTGAACTTAGTCCAGCCGCTTTTAAGTGCATCTGTGCAGAGCTGCAGAAACACACAGTTAAGTCACACACAAGAGTTATTTGAATATGATTTGTCCAACATTTATTGCGCCGAGACCTGTCTGAGCTGCTCGTCTGAGTATCCGATCCATGCACAGGAGGTGGTGTAGGCAGGATAACCCTCCTTCAGCATCTGATCCTCTGGCAGGCAGGAGAAACAGTCCACACAGGTAATAAACACTCGAGGAGAAGCGTGTTCTAATAGAGCAATCATGGAGTGCCGGGCCCGATTATGAAGGCTAAAAGCACTCCTGTTGGTTTCTAAAGAGGCAATTTTGTTCCGCAAAGTCCCATTCAGCCACGTAATTAATGACTCTTTTCAGTGTGCTCACCTCTCTGCTGCTTGCCCTTTCGAGCTTTCACAAGTATGTCTGAACGAGAAAGGAGAAGAAGAAAATGTCTGACGCTTTGCTTGTAAAGAAATATGTGTTTTTTGGTCTTCCCCGCCCCAAAACTTCACATTATATATCATCTCACCCAGAGCCTCCTCCTCTGTGAGGGCATCGGTGATGTATCTGAAGTCAATGCACGAGACGATCTGCTTCGGATCCTGGATGGACAAACACAAGTCACGCCGTTTCCCCTGTGATCACATCCCAGACTTAAATCAAACATCTACACGTCCTGTGACTCACCATGTCAACGAGCAGCTTCCACAGCGGCTGCAGGAGGAGATGACAACACAGCGTGAGTCATGAAGGGTCAGACTGAAAGAAGGAAATGCTGTTTTTCTATGGAATAATGGTGGTCAAACCTTGCCCTCCGCTCTCGCCCACAGGTCCCACACTGCGTTCAGGACTGCAGCAGTGGCCAGGTGGATCACTCCTTTCTCTGGGCCTAGCTGGTTCAGACAAGAGGTAAAAAGTCACCTTTGACGTAAGATCTAAGACCTGTGGGCGACTATTTAACATGCATTCTAAAGCCGAGGCATTGCTCGAAAACATCTCCTGAAACCAAAGCATTTTATGAAAGACTTTTCATCAAAACATTTTATTTTTCAGCCTCCGTAGCAGATAGAAGCTTGAAATTAAAACCACTTCAGAAATGATGTACAATCCATGTCTTTAGTCACACTTTCAGGCTCTTATGGGGGAAACTTGCAAACACTGCAGCCGGTCTTGCTGGCTCAACGACTTCACAAAGACAGAACTGAAACTGGTTTATCTGAAGTATGCATCAAAGAAAGAGGCAAAATGCAAAAAAACTAATAGCAAAAATGAGACGTGACGGGGCGCCGTTTAGGAGCAGGCGTCCCATACACAGCAGATTTGTCCTTGCTGCAGCGGACCCGGGTTCGACTCCCGTCCCGTCAAATAAAGCAATAAAAAGGGCCAAAAAAAAGAGACGTGATGGAAACAGAGATGTGGTCAAAGACTGTAAAGACTGCATTAAAACTGAACTTGCGCGCAGAGTTGAAAGATTTCTGCTAATTGACTGCCAATGCGGTCTAATGAACCAGTTCAACCACTTCAACAACTAGACTGTTGTCACATTTCTTCACCTTTTTCAAAAGCTATAAACAGCTTTAATGTATCTGAAGAGCCTCTTCGCACAGCTGACACAACCTCTTGAAAAGCCTGAATTTGTCACATTTATTTGTAGTGATGGAAGAAGTTATAAAACCTTTCACTTAAATACCTCAGTGATAATACAACACATTTAAAACACTTAACAAATGAGAGCACGTACTTTAAAGATTAAGTATGCAGCCTAAGCTTAATCAAGAAAAAGTCCTTAAAGTCTAATAGCAAAAGTGCTCACTGTGCTCCCAAAATGGGCTTTAAATTATTACATTATTATATGTAATGTTACATTATCATCATTGATGCAGTGTAAGAGGACTACAAAGGCATCCAAAAAGGCTACAAAGAGACACCAATGACCATGAAGGGATGCAAAATGGCCTCAAAGACGTACATCTTTAAAACGGATGCAAATAATGACCACAAATGGATACAAAGCAACTTAAAAGAGACAAACACAAAGACACACAACTGACTATGAAGGCAAAACGACTACAAATTGCATTATGACTAAAAAGGGATGCAAAACATTACGTAGAATGAATTTTAATACTGTAGCAGGCTGAGATACAGCTGATTTTTCTCTTTTCTATACCATGAAACAAGAGTGAGCTATCTAATCTAAATAATAATGAATCCATGATATACCAAATCCTGCAAGGTGCTGTTACTCGCTGAAAACTAAACCCGTTTCTCACTATCACTCTCTTTTCCTGCTTGTGCGCTCGCTCTTACCCATCTCATCTGGCCATCGCTGGTCAAGAGGCGATAAAATCCACGGAAGTCGCTCACGATCTCCTGCAAGGATTTCCCGACAACCAGACCTGCCAGAGCCCTCACAGCACACACCACTGCAGGGGGACAGTCAGCAACAATCAGCCCCTGAAAGGACGAAAAGCTCCAGACGAACTGAGACTTTATCAAACCTTTCTGAAATCTGTTGTAGTTGAAGTACAAGAAGTACAGTCAAAAATCTTTTTTCTGACACTGAAAGGCAACATTTCATTCCCAAACAGTAAGTGCTCCTTCTTAATGTTGTTGCTATGGTTGTACACACTGAGTACGAGCTAGTTATCTATGTTGAACATCTGTGATTTAACTTTATTAGTAAAATAGCAGCATTTTGGTGTTTATAATTTGCTGATGATGTTTCATGCAATGTGTCTTATTGCTGTGAATTGTGATTCAGAAAGTTGAAATTCTGAGCTTTTTAGAAGCACTTGAATGCAGCAGCAAAAGTGAACATGTGCCTCAAACTTTGATCCACTTCGAGTCAGAACAGAGATAAAATGAATCATTGCTTACGGACAGCTTTATCTATCCACAGATGAGTTTGGTTAACAAAGGCAGAGGGTATTTTCCCATAAACATATCAGGCCATCTCACTTTATGTTTTATGTATGTTTTTGGTGAGTCAGTTGCTCCATAAGGATACACAGAATTCCTCACTCAGCTTGTAAAATATGTTGTTGCCATAATTATGTTGTAGAAAAATGGTAATCACGAGATAAAAGCTCCAAATTCTAAGAATAAAAGTTGAAGTCATTGAACAAGAAGTAGAAGAGATGGAATTGGCGTAAGAAGTCAAAATAATTAGTTGAAAAGTAGAAATGATTGGATAAACAGAATGATGAGAAAAGGTAACAAGAGTGTTAAAAAGTCATAATTTTGAGTAAGAAGTTGAAATTATCGGTTAAAAGTCCAAGTAAAATAAAAGTCATAGTGATGAAATAAAAAAAGAGTCTGAATGATGAAATACAAGCGCTGGGGTCATAACACGATGCAGACAAACAAGTGGGGCCGGTTCCAAATCCAGCTGACACTCCTGTGAGTCTTTTCTTTACGTCAAGGGACATGTAAGTGTAGACATATGCATGTATGTGTGAGTACATGCAGTTAGCATTTATGTGGAGTTATCAATATGTAATATTAATACGCTACTTTTTTCTTCTTTCTGTATTCCATCTCTGCAGACGCCCTTACAGTGCACAATATAACAATAAAATAAGAAAAAAGATAAAAACAGTAAGATCAAATACGATTAGCCTAAAATGTCATATATCCACAAACTAAATCAAATAAATCTAAGAGCATGAAATCAAGCACAACATGTGGACTAACGTGTCCAGTGTGTGCATGTTCACTGTGAGTGTACCTGCTGTACCTCCCTGACACTTTGTTCTGTTTGTCTTGTTAACCTGCACCTGGTTCTCTACCTGTGTTCCCCCTCAGCTCCTCCAGTCTGAAGCTCACCTATCTCTGTGCCTTTGCCCAGAGTGAACGTGAAGCCGAAGCCCTTCAGGCCGGAGTCCGTGTCGACCACCACATAGGCGGTGGAGTAATCCGGGTCTGTGTGCTGCAGTGTGGAAAGTTCAGGTGTCAGTGAAGGGGGAAGTTAACTCGTGACTGCAGGTGTACACACGATGCATTAACCCAGGTGGTCGCTTACCATCGCGTCTGAGCCGTGTTGCTCCAAAGACGTCGGGAACCTGACGTCCCTGACCGTCACCTGTGTTATTTTATGCACCATGTTTCTCTCAGACACTGCAGCGGTCCTGTGACTCCTGCTCAGTCTGGACTGGACTCTCGGTTTCCTCGAGGAAGTGACGCCCCGCCCACCTCAGCCTGTGATTGGCTCACACATTTCCCCCCTCGTGATATTTAAAGAGACACGTGACTCATAAAAACAGTGCGGAACTGTAAAATCACGTCTTTATTGTACAAATTCACTCAATGAATGTCCGAGCTACGGAAGCCCATTCCTGCCAAATAAACCCAACAAAACAGAAAACGTTGTGTTTAACATGAAAACTAATCTACATGAAGAAAATATTCCCAAAGTAAGTCTTTAATTATGAGATAAAACGTTATAAATTGAGTCGAGTAATTGCGATTTTAAAACTTTTTTCTTGGAATTTCGACGTTTTAATCTCAATATTTTGATTGTTTAATCATAAATCTAAATTATGAGATTAAAAAGGTCATAATAAGAGAGAAAAAAAACGCTTTAGAGATGCAAAGACAAAATATTTTATAGTTATGACTTTTTATCTCACAATTTTCATCTTAAAAATATAAATTATGAGATACGAAATCATAATATTCAATCAATCAATCAAATTTTATTTGTATAGCCCTTTACAATAGCCGAATATAATATTGAGATTTAATAGGTCATAATTGAGAAACAAATTGAAATCATGGGACGAAAGTAAAATTCTGAAATAAACTTCGACATTTATCTCATAATCATGAATTTTTTTTTAATCTCCTCTTGACTTTTTAATGAAAATTACGATTTAAAAATTCCAAATATGATAAAAAGTGATTCATCTCTTTATTTTTTTACATTTAATCATCTAATCATTTTGACTTTTTATCTCATATTTCTGACTTTTATTATCTCATAATTATCTATTTTCCTCATAATTTACATTTTTTATCTAATAATCATGACTTACCCTGGGATTTTTTTTTCATAAGGGCAAAATTTTCATAATTTTTTCCTTTATTGGCAGAATTGGGCTTCTACACCGCCCACTACCTCTCTCCCCAAATATATTTTGCAATCTTGCCCATTTCATTAACAATCTTATAAAATGAGGATTTTATAATATACAAAGCCCTTCTTTACAAGATCAGGCGTCAATTAATGTCATTCCCATTATAATGTTGTCCCCTTGAGTCCGTACGGGAGCGAATGCAAAGATAAAATCACTGTAAAAAAACCTGCAATACAAATAGTTTTTGCAGACAAAAGAGTCTCAAGTTCTTCATCAGTCACATTTCAGAAGATAAAATGGTTGTTTCCAACTTATTTGGTGGCTTCGATCATGACTCCCACTTTCAGAAAGAGTTCTGCAGCCGCTAAAAGTCTTCGTGTGTCCTTGTTTGGGGTAA
>CAEMYA010000069.1:6712382-6736054 GCA_903131615.1 Diplodus sargus
CAGCTGATGAAATGTGACTAAAGTGAAGCTGTGTGGGTTTTTTTTTTTTTACTTTTAAATAATCATTCAATTGGACTGTGGTGATGATCATCAGTCCCCTGAGAGCTTCTCCCTGTTAGTTTAATATATTATCTCTGTTAATAATTAACCGTTTTGATGCATAATTTACCAATTCACCACAAAAGAAGACAATTTGGAGGCGAGCGGAGCGCGAAATCTCCACGCTAAAGCCCGACAGTTGGACTGCCGTGCTCAACGACGTGTTTTTCTCTAACGCGAGGCATTATCACAGCTTACTTCACAGCAACACACAGAACTGAAATGACTTTGTTCCTTCCTGCCAGCGTCTTTATCGTACACGGTGACAAATCAATTCACACAGCTAAAGCTTGCATAAGTACCATGATTGAAAACAAAAAAACATAGGAATATTAAATGAAATGCTGGCGGACGCTGAACGCAAAATGAACAAAAATCAAGAATGGGTAGAGCATGTAGTGGTTTATGTGACTGGTTATCCTGGTTTCCAGTCATGTAATTAAGAGCTCATGTTGTCAAGAAGGTCCGCTCCCAGGCGTAGGGATACGTAGCAGGCAGAGTCTAGGCAGGCTATAGGTTCTCTCCTGGTTGGTACTGTGGCTCCGTGGATGTGAAGTAGTCCTCCAGGAAGGACTGGAGGTACTCGAACGTCGGCCTCTCGTCCGGATCTTTCTTCCAGCAGAGCTTCATCATCTCGTGCAGGGACTCGGGGCACCCCTGGGGGCAGGGCATGCGGTAGCCTCGCTCCACCTGCTCCAGCACCTCGCGGTTCACCATGCCTGAGGAGGAAGAGGAGGCACAAAGGTCTTAATCACTGTTTTTTAAATAACTTTGTGAAGTTTCTTTATTGCTGTATTTTACAGTTATTCTTTCAAACAATAGAGGTTTTTAGCATCACAAAATCTTCAACAGAGAAATGAGGCAGATGCTAACTTTCGAGAAGCTCAAACTAGAGAATATTTGTCTTTTTTTGAGTGATAATCATCTAAATAGTTAACAGAATATGTCCACATTTTGGGAAATATGAGTATTCACTTCCTTGCTGAGACTGAGATGAGAAGATGGACGCCGCTCTCATGTATGTTGGCTAACTTTGAAGCTACAGCCAGGAGGAGGTTAGCTTAGCTTAGCTTAGCTTAGCGCAAAAACTTGAAACCGTGGGAAACAGCTCGCCTGGCTCTGCCTGAAGGTAACAAAATCCACCTGCCAGCATCTCTAAAACGCACAAATGATCATGTAGCAACATGTTTGCAGAACAACAGCCTGAGTGTATGAAGTCTCTGCTTGTTGCCTGACAACCTCAGGACACCAGAAATGATTTTCAGCCGGCCAAAATGAAGAAAAAGTGCAGGCGCTCCTCCTAAAAGAGACCTCAACACAAGTCGCCTGTCTCACGCTTTGATTGTTGTTTGATTCAAACAAATGAAATGCAACATGTTACCTGATTAGTGAGCTTTGGAGACACTGTAGGCAAATATTGTTTTCTGTGGACACGACAGTTCACAGTCTTACACTCTGCTAATGTACATGTATATACACATATATGAACACTTACTCTTCCTGATTATAATACTGAACTTACCAGAGTCCTATGAAGAACTACTAGCAGTTACAGGCGTAGTTTAGATGCTACTGTTTGAAACAACAATGGTGGTTAGCGGTAAGAGGTTAGCGTAGCTGCTTTAGCATCTGTTTATGAGATTGAAAGAAAAGCAAAGAACAGCCCTGATGGCTTTTTCTGGATGGAAAAAATGTTTTCGCTCCTCTCTGGACGGATTTCTTTAAGAGTTTGATTCGCCAACTGGCTTACTCTCACACTCTTGATCTGATTGATTGAAGTTAGCCCTTTGGTAGACGACGACAGATAGATGGTTCATCCAATCGCACATCAGCCAAGTACTTTTAGTGCCAGCCATTTTTTAAAAAAGGTTCTGACGGCACCTCTCCTCGAGGGGCGGAACCGTCAACTACAACATAGGGTACTTTAATGGTAGCCGCTGATTTGGCAGATTATAGTGTACATGTCTGTCGCAATTTTAAACCTTATTAATAAATACTTCACTCTCATTGGACTAATGTATTAGTAGCCTCAGGGCTACATCTGATCGACAGTGGAGCTGTGTGAAGGTGGTGCAAAACACTGCAGGCACTGCTCCCCGGGGCAATATCAGTCTGGCAGATGGTTATAAACAAGAGTGGTGTTCAATCTCCTGATCGTCCTCCACCAGATGGTCTCATCTAATCTCAAGTGTGTGTGTGTGTGTGTGTGTGTGTGTGTGGATGTCACTATTCCCCCTGCAGAGGCATAAACAACCAGTGCAGACAATGTCTGACAGCTTCACTTCATCCTCCGACATTAACGAGAACGCCAGCTTGTCGTCTACTGACAGACGGGAAGCTGATAACTCCGGCCGTGAATCACCGCCCTCAGACGCCACCTTGACCTCACGTTTTCTTATTTTTTCTTTCCCCACATCCGGAGTGTGTGTGTGTGTGTGTGTGTGTGTGTGTGTGTGTGTGGTGTCACTGTCACTCACCTGGGTAGGGCACTCTGCCTTTGGTGACGAGCTCGGTGAGTAAGATCCCGAAGGACCAGACGTCTGACTTGATGGTGAAGCGGCCGTACAGAGCTGCCTCTGGGGCCGTCCATTTAATGGGGAATTTAGCTCCTATACGTGACGGAGAGGAGAGGAGAGGAGAGGAGAGAGGGGTGAGTTCATTCCACTAGAGGGCGTAAGCCTCCATTTCATTCCTTGCTTCCAGGAAATCACAATGGTCACAGTGACCCACAATGACATCATTAATCACATCATTCTTCGGTATTCAGTTTCACACAGGCCCAGAAAAGACTTGCGGCACTCAAATTCTAAGATTTAGGGGATGAAACTGAGCGTAAAGGAGATTATCATTTGGCGTTTAAAGGGGTCAGTTCAACAATGTTAAACCAAGGTCACGACAGGGGCTTTCCACGTGCCAAATAAAAATGATTTACCTTGATGCAATTTCCAGGAAAATAAGTAACAAAACACAAACCTCTGCTCTATAGGATGTGTCTTACTAACTTAGCGGTCGTCCAGTACTTCAGTTTGAGAACCAAATCACCTGCATACGTAAGGACATTCCTGTTATCCTGCTCAGCTGTATTTAACTAAACTAAGATGCTGTCTAAGGGAAAAAGTATCCCTGCTAATCGTTCACACACTGCTGATGTGAGCATTTAGCCTCATCACCGCTGTGCCTCGGTTCAGACTCAAGACTCTTTTGAAATTTGACTATATTGACTTTGGTTTCCCATACTTTTTGATTCCACTAGAAAAAGGCTTCCTCTTCTCTTCAACCATATTTGGAAGTGTGTTAAGCCATTGTGGAGGCAGAAATCTCAATCTTTTGGTAAATAGAACTAAAGTGATCCACACAGCTAGATGGTTGTAAGGTTGTAATTTGGGTGAATCTGCCTTTTTAAGGGAATGGGCGTGAGCGAAATTCCCCCAGTGTGCGAAAAGCGCAACTAATCAGACAGAACAGCAGCATCTGGTTTTCCACGTTTACCCAAATTCACCATGATGGCAGACGACAGGGAGTCCCGTCCTTGCTGTGAGGTCACTGCTCCATCCATTTCACCTCATTCACCTGTGACTCACACGGCGTATAGAGCGCGTGTGTTTGCTCACCTTGCCTCGCCGTGTACTCGTTGTCTTCTATCAACCTGGCCAGGCCAAAGTCGGCGATCTTGCACACCAGGTTGTCTGCGACGAGGATGTTGGCGGCGCGCAGGTCCCTGTGGATGTAGTTCATCCTCTCGATGAAAGCCATGCCGTCAGCGATCTGCAAGCAGAACGTTTGACAGTGTCACGTGACGGCCGCCTCGACGAATAATTTTTAGCCCGGCGCGCGAAAGACGAGGCGCACAGAGGAGGCTGACAACGAAAGAACAAAAGTGCCAAATCTGGGAGTGGAAGACATGTTTACCCGAGGCTGTCGTTCCTTTTTTAAGCTTTAAAAAAAAGGCTTAAAATAGACCAGAAAAGCACAGATAAACCAAAAAAAAACGGATATTTGTGGTTTGTCTCACCTGTGCAGCCATGTCCACCAACAAGGGCAGCTTCAGGAATTTGCCGTCACCCTCTTTGAGGAAGTCGAGCAAGCTTCCTATTAAAACAGAAACAGAGAAGTCATAAATGCTGCAGGACAGCCGTGATGTACTGCAGGAGCGATAAAAAAGAGCCGCGATACCACCTGCATACTAATGTGCTCCTATATGAAATGTTAAATATCTCAATTAAGGCCTCCATCCTAACCATACCTGGCTGGAGAAAATGAAGCCGAATATTAAATTAAGCTCGGCTGTGAATCGGTACGAGACTCGTCTAATGAGAGCGGCGGAAAATGCAACAGCAGTTGCTTCAACAAACTGCAGGCTTTTAGACACGCTTGCGCACACAGAGGCGTATGTCATAGAGTTAACATTTACACACACATAAATCTAATTACTCATAAAAGCCTGACAAAAAAAAAAAAAAATCGCATTGCAGCTGAAGCTATGAAAGCCTCCCACTAAACTACTGCAGTTTTCAATTAAACATCCCGGTTTCAGGCCTCGGGGAACCACATGGGACTCTCAAGGACCTTCAATACGTTCAGCATATTAATTAAAACACCCATAAAATTTACATTTTCCCTTTTAAGGAGATCACCGTGCGTATATATCTGACACCGGTGCCTGGAGAGCCGAGGCCGCGTGATCAATTTGCGCCCAAAAGTCTTGTCGAGGCTCGATGTTGTTTTGCTTTTCTTTAAAAATAGACCTCATCAGTGTCACGTAACAGGAAACTGCTGAGTCCTGTTACTCTCCAGGGCCCTCGTGGAATCAGCTTAATTGCTCATCCAACATGCCGGTCTGGAGCTTGTCACAGCTTTTCTCAGGTATGTTTACCTTTCGCCATGTACTCCGTGACGATGTAGATGGGCTCCTCAGACACCACGGCGTAGAGAGGCACCAGCTTGTCGTGTCGGAGCTTCTTCATGATCTGCGCCTCTTGGAGGAAGGCCTCAGGCGACATGGTGCCCGTTTTCAGCGTCTTTATGGCCACCTTGGTGGTGCCGTTCCACGTGCCTGCAGAGACGAAGACGGGGAGAGACGAGCCCACAGGCCGCAGAGGTAATCAGTGTTGTTAATGGGGGCGGGAGCAGGACAATATCATTAATTAGTTCTTGTAATTGCTCAAACATGTGCGGTCATGCAGGCGCTCCTCCTAAAAGAGATATGCCAGGGATGAGTGGATACGAGCTCACCGTTAAAAAAGAATCAAAGGAGACGTGTTATGCTCATTTTCAGGTTCACAATTTTATCTTTGATTACTGCTAGAACAAGTTTACATGCTTTAATGCTCAAAAAGCACATCAGTCTTCTCATACTGTCCAGTTCTGCAGCACGGTATATCCCCTCCGACTGAAACACTCCTGTCTCTTTAAGGCCCCCGCCTCCTGAATACCTCGTGTCCTCTGATTGGTCAGCTCACACACGCCTGACCCAGCACCGGTAACAACAACAGAGCAGCTGTGCTAAATAAGTTCCTCCATACCAGACTAGCTGCTATGCATAAATTATGCGAACGTGTAACATGTTGTTGTCACAAAGTCACAGAATTAAAGGCGGGACTACTGACGAGGCGTTTCAGGAGCAGCGTTTTCTGTAGGAGAGAGGTGCTTCTGCTGGTGCAGAAAACAAATGTATCTTTAGCTGTATTGTGTTTTGCCTCTCTTTGTGAAATGAATTAAACCCAAAATATGAGTTTAAGGGGCCGGAGAGTGATATTAATGCTTATAAACATTAAAGGTAGAAGCCAAACTCTTTTGTAGTAGCTAGTATGCTAACAGATACTGCAGCTTCTTCTTCTTCTTCTTCTTCTGTAAGCATGATGGGTCTCCTTTAAATGGTCTGGAGCTGTTCTCCTGAGAGAGATGATCTCTGGAGATTAAGATCATACAACAAACAGAGGAAGCAACTGCAGGAAGTGGATAACTTCCCCCAAAATAGACACAATAAATATAGGCTTCAGAGTGTTTGTGTGGGTTCGATTTATGCACATAACTGTTGCATTTCCTAAATAAATCTGGGATGATCTTGTGTTGACATATTTACATAACTACGACCGAACACTAAACAAAATGCAAGACAGCGGGAAGAATTGTCTGAACACGTCCCCGCACGTCTTGTGTGTCTTCCTCTTACCCATCCAGACTTCTCCGAAGCAGCCCTGGCCCAGTTTGAGCTCCAGTCGCAAGGACTCGCGGGGGATCTCCCAGGCGTCTTTAGCAAGCCCCTGGGTCTGAGGCTTGACTGTCGGGCACACCGTGGTCAGCCTGTGGCAAAGCCCGTCAGCGTGCTCTGTGATAAAGTGAGATCAAAAACCGCTACATTACACCCGGCAGGGCAAGACACACACACACACACACACACAGACACACCAATAAGAGTCTTTGAAGCAGCAGGATGCAGACGTTTAAAGCCTGTCTCTTTCATGCATCGATTCATTCCATTTGATGTGGATGAATTTATACTCTTATGCTAACTGTGATGAAATATAAATGAGATGAAGTGGATTTTATAACAAGGCAAAGCCCTCTCCAGAGCCGGGCTGAAATGGGAGTCGGATCGCAGGATTTTAACCTCGGCGCAACCTCGAGGCCGCAGACGAGGGAAGGAGCTTTGAAATCATAACTGCCCGATTGTTATTAAAATTACAGCCTATTCATCTCCCTTGGTAACACTCGCGGTGGGCACAGAGCGGCGGGTGCAACTGAGAGTAATTTTCAGGTGTGATGAAAGACGGCGATGAATAATGAAGGAGTGAGGAGTGAGCGGGAGGCATCGCGCCCTGCATACCTGTGTAGTGTTTGACAAGCTTCTGTAAGGTGTCAAACTGTGCCCGCGTGGTGATGTAGTATCCCCCGTTGTCGAGCTTGCGGATCTTGTAGTGTTTCACGTTGTCTCCTTTGGCTTCGTCCCAGTCTCGTATGGAGAGAGAATACGCACCTGGAGGAGAAGGGGGAGACGTTCAATGTGTCAGTGATTGGGCCCTTTGCTGAGAAAAAAGCTTTTTTTTGCCGCTGGTTATCTTTCAGTGATGTCTTATACATGGGGACTTTTTTGTTTCAGAGTTTGGTGTTGCCACTGACTCTAAACGCTCTTCTCAGAGCAACTTTATAGGTGATGCATCAAGAAACAAACTCATAAAATAAAAGTTCAGCACACTGCACTGATGGCTCTCAATGAATTTCATTACTCTATAAAAGGCACAGAAACGTCGGACAGAGTTGGATCTACAGTGGCAACTAACATTTGATTAATGGTTTATTCAATTAAATGCTCATCAAATATTTCTGAGAGCCCAAAGGGACGTCCTTAAATGACTTATCGTATCCAGTATAACAGTTCAAAACCAAAAGACTGAAGTCAGTTTGACTCTAGGTAGCTGCCCTGACTTTACATATAGCGCCATCGCCAGGTCAAAATGAGACGTGGCTAAACGTCTCCTGTGCAGACAAGCTGTAAGATAGCAAGCTTGTTTTTGCCTAACTCACGGTTTAAATACTACAACACCCATAATCCTCAGCTGACGCTGTTATGGAGAAGAAGTCAGTCAGACCTAGAATCTTATGGATGCCTGAATTATTCCTTTAAGTGATCATCACCTTTTGTAGTTTCACTTTCTCGCACCAGGAAGGTTCCTCGGTTGTTCCCCGGATTCAGCAGCAACCTCTCAGCGTCCTTGCGTCCCATTTTACCAAAGTACCACCTATCAGGAGGGAGCGAAAACACGAAAAAAAAATTGCCAAACTTAAGAGCATGAAAATCACATTATGAAGCTTGATCTGTTTCGTCAGGCTCTCTGCCTGTTACAAAGCCACGTGAGATCGGATCATGCTAGTGCTATTAGTCTCCTGGTGCAGTCGCCGTGGATGGAGTAACGAGGTTATAAGGAGACTCACTCTTCAGCCTGGATGGAGTCAGCAGGGGCCACGTAATTGCTCGGGATGTAGCCTTTCCTCCCCGTGTTGATGGAGCGAGCCTCCCACCAGTCTCCCTCTCTGCAGGAGGACGTTGACAGAGGAGAGACGAGACAGACGACTCGTTCATTTCACAGTTGAACCAAAGCCTGGTGCTCACACACCCTGCTATCATTAATATTCTGGATGAGAACTGGTTAATAATGATTACCGGTTAATAATTTAAGGGGTTCAAGGGTTTAAAATTAACCCCACTGCATTCATTTAAGCCTCCAAATTTGATACAAAAACCGTGAACTCAACATGTGAGGCAGGACTGGAAAGTCGTCACAAAGGGGGATTGAATGAGACTAATCTACTTTACATTACAATGCTGTAACCTCAGGCGACATCTCTGCCACAGCCTGAATTAAATAAAAAGATTCACCACACTGTGCAGAAAGCCGGCGTCAGGAAGCCAGTCGCAATCAGACTCATTCATGAATACAGACACACGAGGAACAGGTGCAGTTTAAGATCACGGAGTAAAAAGCGAGGAGCAGGGGAAACTAGAAGGGTGCCTACGTATTGTTGATGATCTGGAAGCGGTCTCCTTTTTTAAACGAAAGATCGTCTGATGTTCGAGCTTCGTAGTCGTACAAGGCCACAAAGAAGGTAACACCACCTAGCAAACAATAAAAAACAAAGAAAACAGACCCATGTGACATGAATAAATACCTCGTGAGCTTGTGAAAGCTAGTAAACAGATAAAAACAGGCTGCGGCGAGAGTAGAGGTCATTATGATGCTTTAGAGGGACCACATCAGGACACAGAGGGTTCGTTTGTCTGTGTGTGACCATTCAAAAGGCCAATTAAAGAAGATAAATCTGTCTCACCAAGGTCTGAGAGCTCGTGCTGTATTGATTTTCTTTGGCTCGTTATTCTGTATTATGAGTACTTCGCCGGCAAGGATGTATGACCGTGACTAGACTCTCTACAAAGACGGATGATAACACTCAAGGCTCAAGAGTCAAAGAAGAGTCAGTAAATCAAACCACTCATAAGTAGAATAATCTCCCTTAAAAACATGATATGTAACATCTGCAGCTTCTGTCTATCAGAAACAAAATACATTTGTGTGTGAGTGTTGTGTGGGGAGGGCTACAGAGAGCCAGGCCTTCTGGAGGAATAAACACCTGGAGTCACATCAGATCAGCTCAGAGATGACTTGATAAACATTTTGGATGGATAAGGGGATTTATCTTCACTCCTGTTTATCAGCCTGGCTGCAGCAGTGACACACAGAGGCGACCTCCATTGTTGAGTGTTTATGTACTGTAAGGCTGACTGCCGACTGGAGCTGGAGGTGAAATGTTAAGTTAGTGAAGACATTCCACAGAGGAATGCAGAAAGAAAAGCAAGAGAATCAGAGTCTCTGGTGAGTGCTGAGTGTACTCAGAGTTGACCTTAATTTAAATAAACCAGCTTATGGCTAATGGACAGTAATGTGGCGAATAAACACACCATTAAAAGACCACCATCGCTGATTAAAATCCATCCAACGTGACACAGACTAGATGATACGTGTAGGAGTAAGCCACCGTCTAATTTCACTCTCAAAACAAACAGGAAGGAAGCATTTCACCAGAGCAACCGCTAGCGGCTGCTAACTGTGGCTGCTAATAACTAGTTAGCTCGATTAGCCACGCATCTAGCGGTGCAGACTGAGCTGTTGCTAGCTGGTTAGCATGCTGACGTCTGTAGATATCTCTGCAACACAATACATAGACAACATAATGTCAAAACTGTTTTCACACGCTGTAATTCTTACATATTTTATCCTTAATGCCATTATATCGGTACAAGGTGCTCACATGAGCTCAAATTAAACATTACAAGACAGAGCTGAGTGAATAAACGGACAGCAGCCCCATGTCAGCATCCTGTAACACCTTCGGCCCACTGTGCAGCCACGCACCCCGACAGATGACATTCATATACCCACCGCTGACAACAATGCTGTCAACAGTAATCCCATTATCTCCTGTTGAAAGCAAATATCATGGCAGTGCCACCTTAGCCCCCCTCCCTCCTCTGGGAGCAGATAATCCAACATGGAGGAGGATTACAACCTAAATCCCACTGAAACAGGAGGGTTCAATCTCATCTCTTTGCTCTCAGGATCGCTTTAAGCTGCTCAGGCACGTTTAGAGCGATCAGAGCTGATGACAGGACCAATGTCAGATCTAACAAGGAAAAGCTAGTTAAATCAACAATGACAGGGGCATTAGCCGTGACACCGACATTGGGATCAGGTCAGTGTGTGTTTGCTTGTTTTAGCCCATTAACATTAACGTTCTCCTTGCTTTGAATTTAAAGCTAACAACATTTCTGTTTTAGTTTTTAGTTCAGTTTTTCATTTTCATCCTTTTTGCTGTGTGGTTGTGCAGTTCTAAGTGTAGACTTGTTAGAAAAGTCATGTAGCTCAAGTTAGCTAATTGGTTAGCTAAATGCTAACTTAATTCTTACAATGACAATGCTAACATGCTAATATCTATCAGATGTTTACAGTTAGACTTTGCTGTATTCTAGAGTTACTTATAGCAAAATGCACAAGAAAATACCATATATATTTATATAAAAAAATATTTTGCTGATATTACAGCTTATATGCAACTTTAGTAGTGTTAGCATTAACGTTAGCGATAGATGCTCATGTTTTTAGAAAGCAACGTTTGACGGGGAAGAAATTCAATTTTAGTGCAATTATAGAGCAAAAAAGTTATTTCAATGTGTAGGCTGTGGTATTTCTGGTGTAGGTAGCAACTTCTAACTGCACACATACCTAGCTAGCAGGCACACATTTGCTAATAACACAAAGTACGGCAGTGGCATGTGTTTTGTCAGAATCCAAAGATTAAAACGGATCACCAAAGTTATCATAATCCATCCTGAGGGGGAAATGAATGCATGTATAAAAGTTTCTGACAGTCCATCCAGTAGTTATTGAGACATTTTACTCAAATCCAACAATGCAGTGCCAATTCATTCACAAAATTAATTAGGAAGAGTCGCTTGTGAGCCACATACATGATTTGAGGTCATGATACGAGAAATGTTTGACTTGCTCGTGGCAGAAGAAGAAACGTCAGGGGATCAGTTGTTATTAGGATTGATCCTTGTGAATATTTGAAACAAACTTCATGGCAATCGGTCCAATAATGGTCAAGATATTTCACTCAAAACCAGAAAAATGTCAACCTCATGCTGCTGATAAGTGGAAATATATGAAATCACCAAAGTCAGTCGGCTTTATTGTGAACTAGCAGCTCAGCATTTTTTAAGCCAAGCCGCTAGCATGACTTAAATTGATGAAAAACATGATGGATTACACATCTGCAGCAAGTCAAGTCTCTACCACTTGATTTAAATACATATTGAATTAAGATATTGTATTAAAGGTTGAATACCAAACAGCATTATGGAAATATTCCCACAGAGAGCAGACTGAAGAAGATTACCAGTGGCCGGCTGGATGATAAGAAAACTGCATTCAACAACTCAAAACCCAGTGGTGCTCATTAAAACATGTGGTCAGCAGAAAATGAATGGGCTAAAACACGTGCATTAAACATTAATATTAAACATTAATAATTAAACATTAGACTATTTCACAACTCACTTGAGACAGCACCAGAGAAGGAGTTGGACACTGGGCCAGAGAAGGAGGACGACGCCCCTCCAAAGGGAGTCATGGCAGATGAGGAGCCGCCAAACGGCGTGAGGGTGTGGTTGAAGTTTACAGCCCCGGAGCCTGACGAGGAGGTGGGAGGCTGATTCTGCTGCAGCTGGGTGGGATCCGGTCCGTAGTGACCTACGTGAGGTGTGGCGGCGGTGGCATTGGGGTCGGACCCCGTGGAATTTTCTGGCCTGTGCTTCATCCCCTGGCCTTTATCCTCTTTGCTCTTTATGCAGCCCATCGTCTCGTCCTGCCTGGACAGACACAACAAAAAGCTGTCAGTTTAATGCCTGAGCAGTGAAAACGACTATATATCTTTCATGACTCGGCTCCACTATCCATAAATGAAAAGCAAAGGGCCGAGGGTAGTGCGGGATTAAGGATTGCGACATAAGGCCTGTAGGAACATGCGTCACGAAATGAAAATGTAATGACCAGATATTAATACGTGAATCATTTTGTTGTTGTTGTTGCTGTTGCAAACGCTAGGATTATAAACCATGTGGTAACTGGGACATATGGGTGAACGTTAAATCCTCTCTGAATCACGCACAACTCAAACATGTATGCTAAACTACAAAGAGACTCAGAACCACCACAGAGGGGTAAAACACCTACAAAGAGACTCAGAGCCATCACAGTGAGAGGTAAAACAACTACAAAGAGACTCAGAACCATCACAAAGAGAGGTAAAACAACTACAAAGAGACTCTGAATCATCACAAAGAGAGGTAAAACAACTACAAAGAGACTCAGAACCATCACAAAAGGAGGTAAAACAACTACAAAGAGACTCAGAACCATCACAAAGAGAGGTAAAACAACTACAAAGAGACTCAGAACCATCACAAAGAGAGGTAAAACAACTACAAAGAGATGCAAAATTACCATAAAGGAACACAACATTACGACAAAGAGACACCAAACAACAACAAATACGATTTCTGAGTTGTTTTTGTCTCTCATGGATGAGGGTCGGAGGGTCTTTCCAGTGTTGTACCCAGGGGTCCACTGGCTCGTGATTCGTCCACGCCTCAGCCTGACCACGCTACAAGATTCAAAACATCGGCGCGTCTCCATCTCCGTGGTTGTTGTCATTCCTCCTCCTAACATAATTTGGCCGCACTCACGCTGTGAGGCATTCTTTTGTGAGGTGAAGGCCCGGAAAATGTGGAGACAATCAGACACGCTCGTAAAGAAGTCTGAGCTCGGGGAGATCTGAACGTTTTCGTTCGCCAAGAACAACAGCTGCTCGAGGACTTGGACCTGGTTAATTGGCGTTGACACATTACAAGACAGTAAAACAATAGAGGACTGAAGTGAAATCGGAGCTTTCATTCAGTGCGGAGAAGACGTGGAGTGTGAAAGCAGGCTGAATCAACACGGCGCTACTGAGCAGCGTTGTGGCACAGCTGGTGACGCGAGCGACGAGGGCAGCACTTCATTGAATTACAGGGTCACAATCACGCATATCTGCTGGTGCAGCGATACACCTTTCACTCGTTTCAGAGCAGCGGCCTTGATTCGTCGAGGTGGGAGGGATTTTTCCGCATTCGAGGGTTCATCGAGTTCTTCGGCTTAACTGCCAAGGAAATCAACAAAACGGGGACAAACCGCAAAAACCTTCCAAAGATTCAGAACACTTTGCTCAAATAAAACCCTACAACTGGTTAAATTGCAGGTTACAGCTCGCTCCGCACTCTGGTCGGCATCTACAAAACCATTTTATGAGTGGTCACTCGCTGGAGATGTGTCAAAGCAAAACAGACTTCTTAAAAAACGCCTTCAAAGGAGTACGCCAATAAATCTAATCTCAGATGTTGGAGCCAACATGCCGAGCACGCTGGCATGGAAAACAGCTTTTTTCCGAGCCAAACTTTCCTTTTAACCTCCAGATAAAACCGGTGACACGGAAAGCAGAGGTCTCCGCTCAGCGGCTCGGTCAACGATGGTGGGCTTGTGTGTGTGTCGTCATCGAACAGGCGAGAGCCTGGCCCGTTGGCTCGGCAGTGAACTTACCACGCTATAAAACACTGGACGCCGTCCCAGGAGTATTTGCACTTTAATGTGAGGATGTTTTTCCCTTCCAGAAAGGAGAGATCAGCCATTTCACAGAAGTGACATCACCGTTCCAAAATTATCACAACTGCACAAAGACTGGGCTGAACTTATGGAGCCTTCTGAAGAGAACTCAAGTCTGTCTCTGACAAAATACAGCACCACATCAGCATATTGTCATGTAAGGATAAATGTAGCCTTAAGGTGCCAACAGTGAACTGTACTGTCGCTGGTTCACATCCAATCTTTGTTTCATGTTATTGTCATCTTTCTCCGCTCCACATTTCCTGCCATCCGTCTACTGTCAACTATATCAAGAGGCATAAACATGCAACAAAAATAGCTATAAAAGAAAATCAATATGTTCAGACAATGACTGTGTAAAAACACCAAACATTTATTGGCCAAAACTTGACAGGAAAAAAGAAAACGCGTCCGCTTTTAGCCGTGCGGTCCAGACAGAAATACCTCGACGACTAACCAATGGACTGCCGTGAGATTTGCTAAAGACGTTCAAGGTCCCTCGACCGGAGATTTTTTCTAAGAGGGGAGGTGGGCCTCCTCGAGGGCGCTCCAAACAGTTTTCGGGAAAAGGCTCGTGGAATGAAAGTGAAAATACATCGAGTTAGTTATCAAAAGGAGATCACATAGAATAGCCTACATGTGGGTGTGTTTTTCCAAGCTTCGTCTCGGGGGAGGCCCGCAGTCTCTCAGACTCTAAAAATGAATTCTAATGACGTTGGTGATACTCCGGCTTCTGCTTTGTGCAGGGCTGCAGCAGGGACTATTCAGGTCGCACATGAACGGAAAAATCTGTCAACTGTGACTAAACATTGTCGTAACCCGTGCGCCTGAGATTCATTTGTCAAAAAACAGAGATTGTCACAACTTCTGCGTGTGATCAAAACGAAGGAGAACATGTTTTCCTGTTTACAGTCATTTACATGATTTGTTAAGAAATGTAATTAAAATGCCCCCTATCGTTTTTAAGTGTTACTGTTGTTGACGCGCCGATGTCGCACAGAGAACTGGATCATTTCTGAATGGAAACGTGAAAGCAGATAGTAAATGGTGCCAGGCTGCCAGCCTGACTGAACTGCTGGTCAGCCTGCTTTTTCCTGGGAGGTTTTCTGCTCGGATTCAGACAAAAACTGCACGGTGAAAGTGAACCAGTGTGTACGCTGATGGTGTCGTCATTCTGTAGCCATTACATAGTGCGATTAACATTTACCTGATAATACATGATCAAGCAAAAACCTGCACACTGGCAGTTTAAATAAATAGATAGTCAACGATACATGTTATTGAAAATGCTATAATGGACTTGAACCTTGAATTTCAGAGAAAGCTGAAGCATGAAATATGATGCACGGTCCGTCATCGTCATGAAGAGCCGAGCTAAAACCGCTTATCACGGATGAAATGAGTTCTCCTGGAGAAAATGTAAAAGAGGAGTAAATTATTGCCTTCATGCACATAAAAACACAATATCTAAGTCTGATTCCCAGCAAACCCCGGGTGATAAGTAGAGCACCGCCAAGCAGCAGAATAACTCCCATTAGTGGCTGTGTGGGCATGAAAGAAAATGATTTCGGTTCTCGTCTAAGGGACAAACAGGAACAGGGAAACAGCAGGTTGTTTGAACGAGGGAGGCAGACAGAGCCAGCTCCACCAGCTTGGGCTACGAGGAGGATTATGAGGATGGAGGATTTAAGCTAAGAGGATAATGACAGAAAACAAAAAAAAAAAAAGGAGTAACCACCAGGCTGAAGCTGTGCCAATCGCGGACCTGTAGCGACCTTCAATATTTGTCACATTCGTCTGGAAAGGCCTGAGCGTGAATGTGCTTCAGGACTGAAGGGGGATCTCTGTCGGTGGGCTCTTACAGACTCTTGGCTGACATGAGATCATGCAGAGCCTCTGAGTCAGCTTCCATATTGATGAATCTGGTCACCTGCCGTCATATATCACTAGAAAGTTTGGGTGTCCGAGCCTATTGTGAGAAACAAGGAAGGTCTCTCACACAGGTGGTTCTTCTGACAGACAGCTAACTCAGCACACATATTAGCGCTCTCGTAAACATTTACAATTAGTGACCTACGATTACCAATTAGCATTGACAGCTGTTGCAACTTCAGCATCAAACTTCCTCTCTTTTCTCGGCAAGATCTGCCTTCACTGGTGGAAATCAACGCCATTTTTTCCAGCTGTACCCGGTTTCTTGCCGCAAGTGTAAGTGCACGGGCTGCGACACTTCATTTAGTTAAATTTGATGATGAACTAACGCCGTTTCTTCTAGACTGGTAAGGAATCAGCTAGACTTCTATATATTAGGTGAAAGAAACAGTTAGCAACTCCTTGTTCCTTACGACAGGAATGGACACCCCAACTTCCTGGTGATATGTTGCCTCCAATTTATAAACATGTCCCTAATCTTTTAAACCAGCCATCTATCACACGATGGCTCCATGGGGCTTTTCCCCCATACTTCATATTGCAACACCAAAGTGAGAATGAAGCCAGGTAAGAAAGTGTCGTCAGCGCAGACGGAGTTTTATGCAGGTCTCTTCGGTTTCAGCACGAGATCATTCCTGAACATCGCAGCCGCGAGACCAAAAAGGAAAAAAAAATCTGCCTCGCTGCTAATTATAGCAACTCATTCTTATTGCCGACAACATCCCAACTGCCCCCAGGACGAAAACATGACCTACAACAGCACATCGCATGCGAGCCTCCCCGAGCCCTCCCAGCTGCACCAGCCAGAGCCACGCAGAGACAAAGGGAAAACTCTTCTTCCAGCCCGAGTGAGGAAGTTTACGTGACATCACCCAAAAAACAAACACGTATAAACCGAGGCTCCTTCCTCTATCTGATTGGAGAGGCTTGGCGCCATTGTCTCGGCGCTGATCCCCTCTGACAGATTGAGACGGGGAGAATGAGGACAGAGTGAGCTCCAGTGTTTCATTCATCCTCAATCAAAGCGCCGTGAATCAGAGCAGATTGTTTGAAATGATCCGGCACGACGGGCAAACATTCCTCTTTCTTCAGCCGACATGACTGTGAAATCTTACTGACAAAGACCCTTTTATTCAACGCTGGCAGAAGCCTTTTCTTTAGTGTAACTGCAGAAAAATTACTACTATTACATTAGTTTGTTTTATTAAAAAAAGACCTACTGTTCATCTGTTACGCCTGAAATGTTAATCTCTCTCTCTCTACACTTCCAACCTACTGGCATATTTGTTTAATATTCCTCCTCCAGGCAGGTCAGACTGCTCCAACACGAACCGTACAACTAATATCTGGAAGGAGATATTTGCCAACACCTGTCTGGAACATGATAACTACCCCAGCAGGTAGCTGGAGGGTGAACGCAAACAGAGCGGCTGTGAGACACTTTGAAAAGGATTATTATCTTTTGGAATTGGCGAGACTTGATTAACACAAAGAGAGACACGGCAGCGAACCTCCTGCTTTCATACGCGCACCTGAAGCTTTTGGGAAGCACTTTCTCGATTAAATGAGTTTTATTTTTGCCTGTAAAATGTCATTTTTTTGGGGGGGATGAAAAGTCCTGTTACTAAACCAGCTTTGTGTTAAATGTCCATCCAAAAAAAATCCAACGCTAGCGGAACAACATCACAGCCGTCGAGCCCTTATGTCCAACAAGATTTAGCAGCATGTGCACACAACTTTGTATCATTTATAAACACACAACCGTCTTCCTCTGTGTAGTGTCACTACAAATAAACAGAAAGTCGAGCGGCACAATGAACTGAAGTACAATCAAAATCGTAATACGGCTAAATACCAGCGTTTCAATAGAATATGTGACAAAACAGGATTATAACCAAGTGCTGCAGAGACGTCCTGACGTACAAATCTTCTGTTAAGACAATAAAAGTCCTATCATCATCATCATAATCATCATTTTTACAGTTTGAAATGCGGAAATGATCGGTGTTGATCTGATCCTGCGCACAAATAGATGATAACTTCCACAGAGAAGTAATGAAGTTTAATGCGTGCAATAAAAGTTACAAACCTGTAAAATGCATGAACGGACCGATTATTGCGCTACTTTTGCACTGATGGAGTGTCTGTTTGTGGTCACAACTCTTGTGGTCGCTCTCAAAATAAGGGATGTATGGGCGTTTTATGGTGGAGGGAACGTAGTCGCAGAGGAAAGGAGCTGTCTGACGGCGATGTGAAGCGCCAACAGTGTTCAAAATATGGCTTACATTCAAACGGATATATCCATTTTTACGTGGGCCTTCTCTTAGGCTGATAGTCGTCTTGCAGCCGGTACTGTTAGCTACTAAAAACAGCAAGTGCTTGGCACTTTTGCTTAAAACTGACTAATAAGCTTATCTGATTATGAAATACTTACACATTAACTTTCTTCTTCTTCTTTTTTTTTTTTTTACAATTGACTAATCCACTGAATAAATCTTTTTATTCAACCCACTTCCTGTTGCGCATTATTCAAGTTCTTCCAGCGTGTCCCATTCCTTTGCGAGAGGTGCAGCAACAACCCAAAAGTAGCACAGGAAATACACAATAAACACAAACCAAATGTATTAGCCAAAGTCTGAGAAGGCTCCAGATGTTCCCCCCCTGAGGGACCGGGTCCTTCAGCGAGCAGCCACAGTTCAAAGCCGGCCCCGACCTCTCTCGTCTCTGCTGGTTTCCACCCTAAAATACACGCCGTTTTAAGGCCTATTACAGAAGCACGCTCGCCGTTATCCGCTTCCCCCTTTGTGTGCTCATATAATCCTGATTTCAGTCGACGCATACCTCTGACAGAGGCTTGGAGCGAGCTCTGCACACTAAACCAAAAACAGACCGCTCGTTTCCATCATCGGCAGCTGGGGGAAAACACTTATCTGAACTATTCGAGCCGGCTGCCTGCGCTACGGAATCCAAACTTTACATATTCTTCTGTTACAGTGATAACTCTGACCTGCGCCCTGCTTATCAGCGACCTGCCCACGCTTTCCCTCCCTCTGCTCCGACCACAGTGTGAGAAATTCAGCACGAGGCTTCACCAAAAAAAGCGCTGATAAGACGAGACGAGAGAGCTCCGGTTTTTTTTCTTTTTTCTTCTCTCCGTCTCTGACTCGCTGATAGCTACGACGGAGAAGTTTGGGAGGGTCGAGTGCTCGTGGTTCAGAATTTTAAAGAAGAGCTGCAGAGACAAAAGTTCAGTTGAGCGTGCTGACAGCGCAGGATAATCCAGATTTACGGTCCCGGCGGTCAGAAACAAAGAGACGTCTCTTCCTTAACTGGGGTTCACCGGCAAAGAAATGCACAACCGGTTGGCCTGATTGCTTATCGTGCAAAATATCAGGATTTTGCTGCATATCTTTGCTGCAAGCCCGCTGTGACTGCTGTGCTCAAGACCTGACCCAGAAGTGACTGTATCAGGACCAGAACTGAGACTAGTTTTCATGTGGTTTTGTGAACAAGGCAAAAAAAAACATCACTGATTCAAGCTCCTCAAAAATGAGGACTCTATCTTTTCTTACTTTAAAAGTGAATCCTCTAATCTTTTGCACTGTTATATAGAGAGAAAAAGGCATTCCGAAGGGTGATTTGAGAGTTGATAACCATTATGTCCACATTTTAAATTTCTATAACTGGAACGCAGAGAGGCGAGGAGAGAAAAGACACATCTGAAGTAACGCTGTCGGAATCAAGCGTGTGAGGTTACAACGCAAACTTGTGAAATCATGAAATATTCATTCTCGGACATTCATTATTGAATATCTTAAGTCACTCGTTTCACAGGAGAATCTTGACTGAGCAGATGCTTTTCTCAATCGCTCCTTTGCATATCATGCATTATAAATCAACCGAACCCTGAATCTCAAGAATATTTTGGTCCTTTAAGCATCCTGCTTGTTTAAACAGCCTCCGCTTCCCCCACCGGGGGTTTTAGATTATCCAGACTCTAATGAAGTTGACATTTGGCCGGATGACAGTCACGCAGCCCAGCTGAGGGGCACGACGGCGGACTTCCTCCATCCATCATCCATCAGGTCTGAGTGAAACGCTGCCCAGCGTCCTGCCGGACAGCTGTCGGCAGCTGACGCCGCGGCCGCGAGACGTGGAGGACTCTCTCTGGAGTTTTTCGCTCGGGCCTCAGATCTGGAACAGATGCCGCCTGCCACCATCTACCGCATTCCTCTGATGCCGAAGGGTTAAAACTGGGGTCTGGAGGAATGTCATGTGATGATGCTTCAGAGCGTCTACAGGAACATTAATGAGCTCATAATGAGGTTTTGCACTGCGATGGGTGTGGAGCTCTGTTTTGCAAGCGGGGAAAACTCGACTTGGCTTGAGAGGGCTCGACTGTTTCGCTCGAAAAATATAGTAGCCCGAGTCCTCACGCTCGCTTTGAGATCTGAGTTGATGTTATCCCAAATTTTAGTCGAGCTTTTTGTGCCGCCACAGATCAGACATCACAGGTTTTTTTCTCTACAAAAACAGATCTTCTGGGAATACCTGAATGCTGGCACCTGAGTCGGGGCTAAGTGAGAGCTATTTTTGGGAGTCTGAGTGTGTCGGCAATCATCAGTTTGTCAGCACAGAACAGGGTCGAGTGTTTGAACTGTCAACATCAAACAAAGTGACTGCAGGAGCCATGTGGTGGCCTGGATTAGGCTGGAGAAATGATATCCAAACCCACTTCCACCACATTCTGACGGCCTGTTTTTGTTCCTGTGTGCATTGTACTGCCGGTGAAGGATTAATACGCCCAATTCTAATGTGTAGTTCAATGGCTTTCTGCTGCAGGATTTGAAGAGCTTTCATTTCATAACAACAAAGACGCCATTCCATTCTTTGTTGTGGTTATATTTGTCAAATGCGGCGGACGTATTTGAAGGTAAATCTTACAAAAACTAATAAATGTTTAAGGTGCACAGTAGGGACGTTTAACGTCCACTCAATCCTGGGAAACCACCAAGCGGAACCGGTGTCTAACGGCAACCCAGTCACCAGAAGAAATGCGGCTGTCATCAAGTGTTGCATTTTATGTGTATTTAAAGGTGCAATATGCAAGAATTGACCACCTGTCAGACAGAAAACAGGGGACAGCAGCATATCACTAGAGTAACCGCTAACTGCTGCTAACTTTAGCTTAGTTAGCCATGCGGCTAGCATTCCAAACTGAAATCGGGGGAACTGGAGGGTGTTCACATAACAAGTACAGGAGCTTTAGACTGGGACAAGTCATGGCTAGCTGGTTTGTGTGCTAAATTAAGTATACACCTTTGCAAGCAATGCATTATACGTGATAGCTAGTTAGCTGTGCAGCTAGTCAGAGTGCTTTATGTAGGCTTTCAGGCGCGGCGGCTAGTTGGTTAGCACGTTAACTTCAGGAGACATTTCTGTAACACAAAACATCCTTCACATGAAGTCAGAACCGTGTTTCTTCACGTTCTGCTGATAATTTTGGTTTAGTTTTCTCACATATTGCACCTTTCGCTCTTTGCTGCAGAAACATGTATTTAGCCTCCGTCCTGAAGCCGTCCAGGCAGAATGTCAGCAGAATCAGCTGCTCCGACGCTGATTAAACATCACAGTAGCTGTGTCGCACCGATCTCACTCACCAGATTGGTGTCAGCTTGACACTGACCCCAATAAGCTGTTTGGGGATCTGCAATTACGTAATAGTTTTTTTTGGTCAATGTCATTTTAAGATTCAATGTTTTCATTGTCAGTGATAGACATTCAGTCTGTGCCTCGTGGTGCCTTCAGTGGTAAATTGGATTGTAAACTCGGGGCTCACGCAGCACTTTCAAGTCTGAAACGTCCAGACTCATGGAGCACTTTATCGTCACACCTGAAATGTTACTATAAATGATTTATACACCCACAGCTATCAGCGTATACGGTCACTTTGTTTACTCTACCAGCTGTTCATATTGAGGTAGATTAAATAATTGATCCTGATTAGTTCATTGTGCTGATTTCAACACCAGCAAAATATGGCGGGATCGTTTCATTTCAAATATTTGGGTAGATTTTTGGTAAATTTGTAGATGAAGCACCAGGTTATGTTGAAAATCGAGCATTTCTGTAGGAGTGTATTTGGTTCAGGCATATTTCTAAGCTTTAAAGCATCACAGTTAATATAAAGCAAAATATTTCTGTGTTATCTTTTTCCAAACCAGAGCATGTCTGATCCGTTCGTGAGTTCACAATTCAATCGTAATGTGAGCATCTGTTGATAAAAACAAAAAGAAAACAGTTTGGGTGTTGGACCTGCTGGATCTGAACATCCTGACTTGATCTTACACTTTTAAATAGGCCGTGTAAATTATGACTTGTACTGGTGAGTGATACGAACAGGAATTCAAATCGTTTTCTTTCCTTTATGATGCTATAAATCACACGAACTCGCCCGGTGGGTCAACAAAGTCACCGTCCACTCATCGCCTCTGCAGCGACGCCTCATTTTAACACCCCGCATCCCAGAAAAAACGCGGCATTCCCCCTCTCAGTCACCGACCATCATGGGTCACACACTAACATATGATTCAGTCACAGCTGTGTGAAGGTGCAGAGCTGCTCAGGAGGAGCTGGATCCTTTTTTACGTGACTGATCTCCGGTCAGGTTTGACAGTCACAGTCACGCTCTTGACAGGAGCGGCATAATACAGCAGGAGCACAAAGTGAGGACAGAAACTGTGACTCAGCTGTTTGATCAGTTAGTTTGAATTCAGACTGACATCACCTACAGGGCCCGAACCTCCTCCTCCTCCTCCTCTGACAATAATCTGAATCAGCATGAGTCAAAGATGGGTTTAATATTTGACGATGAGGTGGCACTATTGCCTCAATGTGACTTTAAATCATACATTTAAATACATTATGTGGACAGATCCTCACTCCAGTGATGAAAACATACATAAACATCAATTAAACCTTTGTTTTTTCATTTAGGTTTTAAAGGAGCATTACGTAGTTTTGTGGAAGAAAGAGAAATATCTTCATTGAGGGTTATTTTTTTATGCCTAAAACACACCAAACAAACAAACTCTTTGTTTTCATGACCGAATAAACAAACTGACCTCGAAATGGACAACACAATTTAGCTTTTACTTATGCTTAGATGTGGCGGACCCTGCCACCTTTGTAGCTCGAAACGGCTTTTACACCCTCTGATAACAGCTGGAAATACATAAACACGTCTGCGTTTTGTATGCAAAGGTTTAAATTCTGGGATGGAAACTGCACAGTGCTCCTTTAAGTTTGAACATTTTCTGCAGCATTGCTCCTTTAAATGACGTGTTCAGCTCTCTGGTGATTAAACCATCTGTCATAAACACACATATATTTTTAATGGCATTAATCTGTAGCATATGTGTGGTGACCTTGCCCCAGTTTAAAGTATTTATCTGCTGTCTGATACGGCTGCACTGATATTCCAGAGGGACTTGGAGCACATGCTGTCTTTTCACTGATATCTGAAACAATGATTCGAACACAACTGCTGGTTGATTACAGTAACACACACACACACACACACACACACACATACACACACACACATATAAATATATATATATGTGTGTGTGTGTGTGTGTCGGATCATGAGACAGCTTCAGTCCTTTGTTGATGACAGGTCAGACAGGCGAGCAGCTGCCTTTTCGGCCCATCCTCATCTAATCCTCTGACAAAGACACGTTTCATTTATGAATTTCTTTACCTTCACAAATCCTCCTCCTTCTTCTTCTTCTGCTTCTTCTTCTTCTTCTCCTCGTGTTTCTGCCCTTCTGTTTGAACCCTCCTTTAATCTGATCAAGGAACAGACATTGGGGAAAAAAAAAAAAAAAA
>CAEMYA010000069.1:6749563-6777412 GCA_903131615.1 Diplodus sargus
AAATTTCGTCTAATCCTTGAAGCCGGTGTCACCATGAGACTGTAAGTTAAGGACACGCCCAGGAGGACGAGGGCGAGTCACAAAGACCCTCCCTCGACACTTTCGACAGGATGTTGCATAAGAAAGGAGAGAAAACTAAGAGAAAAGTCACAGAGGGAGACGTGACACATCACACACACACACCCACATAAGACCGTTTTAAAGCACAAACACCTATCAGCTGGGAGAGAAAACATTAAATTCACGCTGAAGTAACAACAACAACAAAAAAAAACGAGAAGTTTCCTCTCGTCATCGGTGTGGGTATTATGTGTTGTAACTGTCCGGACGGTCAATAACTGCAAGATGTCGCAAACTATCTCACAAGCCGCTGAAACAAAAGGATAAACGGGCGATAAACGAGAGCAAAAGATCCCAAATCTCTGCCCCACTTTCACGGTGACTCACTGGCTCTTTGGCGGAGGAGCTGTGACACCAGTTGGCCGGGTGTCTGCCTCCCCTCGGGACAGCATGAGTAAAAAGAGGCGTGGGAGGGATCGCCCAGCCCGCGACACGCACTGCCTCGCTGCTCTTTGCACCTCTCCGGGACTTCAGCAGTCGCAATGCCGAAAGGCCTGCAAAGCGCTGGTGGAACAGTTGGCCGGTCTCAAGCTCTGGTACATTCGCTTTGTGCCAAAAACAACAATGTTCCACGCGTGAAGCAAAAAAAAAAGAAAAGAAAAAGAAAGCCGGAGCGGACTGGTTTCAGCTAAACATGCACAGGAATGAAGGGGATGCATCCACGTGTATTCAGATAGGAGGCTAGCTTTTCATTAGGAGCAGTGCAACTCAGTGTCCATCAGCATCAGGCTGAGAAATAAACGTTCGAGAACAAGAAGTGGACGTTTGTGTGTTACGAAAGGTGTTGGTGCACCTTTAATGAATTCATAAAATTGTAATATTGCTGTCACAGCTATTATAGAGGTTACTGGGTCCCAGTTCCTAAGCTACACGGCAAAAGAGGTGAACAAAACAAACAGATCAGAGGTCACATAAATAAATCTGGAGAACGTCCCATTCAGCCGAGCAGCATGTGGATGATCAGCTACGCGAGACGAAGATCTTCATAATCATGAGGTACTAACCAATGAAAAACATCACAGCCCGGGCACAAAGTAAAGGGAGGGCACGGCAACATGATGAGTGTCAAACATGTTGAGACAATCTCAGGAAGTGAATTCAGTAAAAGTTCAGGTGCCGGTCATTTATCAGAGGCTTAATTAAGATCCCACGTTCCATTCATTGACGGACATCTTTGCGCAACGCGTCAATCATCAATCATTTTCCCAGCTCATCATATCAAGTAAAGTTCGGATTTGAAAGTTACGCAATTGAAAGTTAGTGACGCTGAACCTGAATGCCTAAAAGACGGCTGTGAAACTATCTATCACCTGTCCTGCGTGCAGACATGCAAAGGCAATACGCACAAACTACAAACAGGCTACGTGTGGTCAAAATCTAAATATAACCATCCCAGTCATCGGAATATGATGTCGCCCAGACCTGTTACATATCACATTGACATGACGTGTTTTTTTACCCGACCACAGCGTTTCAATATTTGTAAGAGTCACACATCACTGGATATTTTTAAGACAACCCCATGACAATTTCCAGGCGTGTTTGCTGCAACAAAAACAGCATTTCTGAAAAAAAACACAATGTTTTCTTCACCCTAACCAAGTGGGTTTAGTGTCTAAACTGACCCAGAGCACCAGCGCAGTTTCGTGAGCAGAGAAACATGTAAAACAAATGAACAAAAACAACTTATCTGTGGTTTTGCAGCAAGATACGTTGCCAACATTTGTATTGGATCGATTATAACCTGAATCTGTGGTTTCTGACTCTATGCTTGAGCCTCTCTCTCTGGCTGCATGTTTGCGTACATGGTATTTTCTTTTATCAATATTGCCTCTGTGAAGCAATTTGTGACGTCTCTGCTCACTTTGATATAAATAAAGTTACTTCCTCTAACAGCATCAGCAGGCTCGATAAAGACGCTGTTCGCTATCCGCTCAGCTCGACTGAAGGTAAAGTCGGCGATTAGCTCGAAACATGTAAAGTGAAAAGGGAGATTAAATATTGAAGATTCTTCAGATGGATACAGGCGCGAGCGAATGCTAACGGCACTGACGCTCCTAGCTGCTGGAGGTGTTAATAGGAAGCTGTTTGCTAACACTTTAGCCGCATCAGACTTTAAAGGTGATAATGTGCCAGTGTCGTCTTCACAGTCTGCCGCCCAGAGTGGCCACAGAATCCACATTACAGCAGGTAAACATAACACAAAAAGTTTTAATTATTCCAGGTTAGACTTTTACCAAGATCACTGCCGAACGCAAAAACACAAGTTCTTCTAATTTAAAGACTTAAAACTGGTGGATTGGAGGGCCGCCTTTCTGGCTGACTTCACTCTCTGGTCGTCGCCCTGCAAGCAAGCTAACACGCCAAACTGCGATGGTGAACGCTGTCGGGATTGCACCTGTTGGACATAAGCATGCAGACTTTTATCAGAATTAACAAGCAGAGAAGCTGAACCTGGAGAGAAATTAGGAGGATTTGAGTGTGCTTTAAGATCTGGACCTCGTATAGAGAACAGGGACGCCCAGAGCTGTTTTGCATATTTTGCAGTATTCTGTCGTTAAAGGGATGTAGCTTTTCAAACTCAGAATTGTAATATTTAACATGTTAATGAGGTAACAATAGTTTATTTTTTCCATAACTGAATAAAGAAGCTGTTCTCAGAGGAAAATAAGGTCCCCAGAACACTGAAGCTAGACAAGTGGCAGGGTCCGCCACGTATAAACAAATATAAACAGTATGAAACTTTCTTGTCCTTCAAAGTCAGATTTTAGGTGATTTTCCTCTTTTTTAGTACCTTTTCTGTGCCGAGTTGGCATCAATGTTGGCATTAGTGCCCAGAGTTAAGGGAGACGATGAGATTGAGCGGTTTCACACAAAATGACATGATATTTTACTTTACAAATGACAAACTGTGACATTCTCGACTCATAAAAATTGCCTTTTAAATTGACAAAACGTCTTATGTATGTGTGGTTCATGGCACAATTCAAGCAGGATCAAAATGTGCCATACCATACAAAGTTGGTCTAAAAATAAAGATCCACATGTGGGATCAATAAAGGTACTTTTTATTTTTAAATGTAGGCCACTTTTACATTTAACAAGCATTTGGCTGGTGGCTGGTGTGTTTTCCACCCTGACTCGAAATCATTAACCCCCAATCAGGCTCATCATCTTAATCTGTAAGCAGGAGCAGGCTTATGAATACAAACATTATTTGTTAGAAGAGGAATAATTAGAAACCACTATGATATAAAGACAACAAAAAATGTTTTTTTGCTCATCAATCCAACGTGTCTCCCCCCTGTTGAGACCCCCGGGGGGGGATTCAGCAGGTGGCATTTGGAACACCACCACCCACGCCATAGTTCTCCTCGCATGTCAATCCACATTACGGCTAACGACCTCAAATAGATCCCCCATATCTCATAATATCTGATAATAGGTCGGGACCTTTTCTAGACATCGATGGCTCGTCTGTGCACGCCGCCTGCTCGCTCTCTCTCTCTCTCTCTCTCTCTCTCTCTCTCAGGCAGGTCTTCAGCTGCAATCACATCGCCCGGGACTGTGAGTAGTCGCAGCATCGCACCATGATGCGCGGTATGGGATGTCAGACCGAGCGACCACACAAAGCCCAGCGTGTCTCTCCCAGCTCCCCTGTGTGCGTAATAACCCCTCTCAGACACGACGGCAGGGCTTTGATTTCGTGGCCGTGGCCTCAGCTCTCAGAGGGAGCGCAGGGTGGAGATGATCAATGGGAGTGATCTGATTCCTCCGGCCCGTGCCAGACCCTTTCTTAACCCTGCTAACCCAATCAGCCAGTGTTGCCAAGCAACCGGTCCCAGGAGGATGCGCCGGGATTGGGCGGGGCGCCGGTGGCCTTCGCGGGCACCCAAAGATCACCCCGCTGGATATATTTCACTCAAATGGCTTCGGTCTCAGCTATGTTGGCTTTTACCGGCTGCGGCGGCGAGTAAGCAGGGAGGGGCTGATGGATGGAGGAAAACAGAGGTTGAGTAATGCGTAGTGATTCATGGAGGAGCGCAGACATAAAGAACAACAGACACACACACACACACTGTAACAAACGCTTTCACAAATTATTCGCACAGCTCAGCACGAGACAAGACGGATTTGTGACTGATAGAAAATGTGCTAAAGGTGCAAACAAACGCCACAGTCGTGAGGAAATATGAATCAAAGCATTCGAGCAAGTCGTCAGAAGTGAATCAACAAAAGTAAAAAGACAAACAGACACATTAGAGATTCCACAACCGTGATGCAACGATCAAAGAGTCATTTTTCAATGGATTGGCGTGCTAGGCGTTCTGTGTGGCCGTAGTTAGATACATTGATGCTGTTAGCTGAATGCTAACATCGCCATCGTGCCCCCAAGAATAAACACGAGGCTTCGAAACCAGACATTTCAATCTGGCTTTGTTGTTGGTAAACCGCTGCCTGAAATACTCCCACCGTCTCTCTCCAACGTTCGACTCTTTCTCCCCGACCCCTAAACTCAGAGCGCCCGCCCAGGAACTCCCCGGCTCCTCAGGGGCCTCGTGTGAGTGACAGCTTTCTGGAGGGGGAATCCACATGAAGCCCTTTCATCGGTGCCGTCTCCCGGGCCCCCGCTTGACTGACTGCGGCACAGTGCAAAAGTTCAGCCATGACAGAACTCTACCGCTGTATTGACACTGGTCACACGTGTCATTTCTTTGATACCAAACATCCAGCAAAAGAGATGCATTTGTTACTCGAGTGGACAGAGTCAGAAACTTTGGCTCCGTCATCTGCCACCCTTTGAAAGGAGGCAGACAGTTCGAGGTGTCTGACACGAGGGATGAAGTTATTCTCTCCGACCGAGTCAGTTGAGTTTGACTCATTTTTCAAGGCCAGTTATTGTGCTAATATCTTTCATTGAAGCTGTGAATCACCAGCGTCTTCTGCCAAGATCAAATCTCTTAACGCTCGTCAGAGAAAATGGCGAGAATCTCATTCATGCCGAATCTCTGGGAGCGCTTCGGCGTCTCCACACTTGATTCCTGTCAATTCTTTAAAGTCGGACTATAAAACTTTTGAGAGAGGACATGACACATTTTCCTCTTCAAAAAATAAAGAGTGAGATTGACGGCAACAAAAAAAACGCACTCTTGCTCAGTTCAATACGCTCAGAGGCTTTGCAGCAACAGCCTTTTCCTAGCCTGGTATGACCAGCGCCTCATGGAAGCTAACTTTAGCGAATCGTTAGCCTGTTCATGAACTCCGGACTTCTGTTTAACCTTTTCACTAAAATCCTGCAAAAAAACTTGGATAGTGTTCTTATTTTAAAGTCTGCTCTTTCTTTTTCAGCTTTTTATTATCTCTCTTTCAAACACCTTCAAGCTGTAGGTAAGGTACTGTAAGGAGAAGGAAGAAAAATCATAATCATAATGTTTCTGAAGCCATCGATTGGCTTTTTGACAGTCTTCAGTCTCTTTCTATACGTCACACCCATGCCAGAAAAAGACAAGAATCTGAGTCATAGCATCGTGCAGAGCTTTTGGACCGTTACAGAACATGGGGAGAGATTGATTTCTTTTCGGCGAGTCTGACCTTGATGAGTGGAGCTTTAACTTTTGATTAATCAAAAATAAATCCTCACCTAACAAATGATACTTTAATTCGAGGCAGCAAACTGCGGCCTTGCTTACATCGATACGCCTCAAGGATTCGGTCTCAGCTGTAGACTGTGATCAATAAGCGAACCTGGGGGAGATTTTACTGTGCAGACTGAGACATCACTGAGCCGAGGTGCCGACTTCTGACCGAGTTACTAACGCAACACACACCTGACGTCAGCAGATGCCTGCAGACCGCACAAGACAAAGCCACAAGAGAGGAGGAGTCGGCGTAGAGCCGCGTCCGCAGTGGCAAATCCCACTGACACTTTTCGTATGTGGGTATTTTGAACCGTATCATATGCAGGCAGAAGGTCTGCGATTAACAATCACTTTGATTATTGATCAATCTGCTGATTATTTTCATGACTGATTGAAAAATTGTGTCCAAAACCCAAACGCTCTTTATTTACTTTCATAAATGACAAAGAAAAGCCGTAAATCCTCCAATTTCAGATGCTGGAACCTGCAAATGTTTGACATGAAAATAAGTGAAACATGAACTGATTATCAAAATAGTTTTTAATCTTCTGTCTTTATATCAGCTAATTTGTTGAAGCTGTCAGCAACATGTTGAAGTTATGAATTCACCATTTTACCGCGCAGTGACGTCTGGATGACGTACTTTTGTAGGCAAACCCAGAAGTAAGCATTGCCGTGGTAACCTTGACAAAGCCTATGAGATTGAAACATTTTTTTTTTTTGCATTATTGGATCATTATCCTCACAGATGAACAACACTTTCTGAATTTTGAAGTGAAAATAAAATCACCAGCAGTAAAAGGCTAATGTTTGCTAAATGACATCGTGGTCGTGTGACTTCAAAGATTTGTTAATCAGTCAATAATTTGCAACTAAATCCGTCCTGTAAAGACGGACCGGTGGGCGGATGAGTTGCGCTGACGATGTCTGTAGTCTGATTTAGCCACGTTAGCAACCGCCTTGCACGTAAAGACTTTATAATCCAATCATGGGGTGTTTACGTCAAAGGAAACGGGAAAATCTCTCAAGCTTGTGTTGCCTACAGACTTTATTTCAGTAAAATATGATGGACTTTGAAACGAAGGAACCGGAAGTGCACAAACGCTAACTTTAGAGCTCACTCCGGTGGCGGCTTTTTAAACTCTGACTCAGTCACAGAAAGATCAGCAAACAATTAAATGAGAATCACTCTCAGGTTTGAACAGATTTGCATGTGGTTTATTTTTGGTCGTGGACCATGAGACGAGAGGATACGTGGCATTTGAGAAAAGGCCGAGCAGCTGACAATTTGTTTGCAGAAGTCTCAGTCGCAGCGATTTGTGTGTGTGTGTGTGTGTGTGTGTGTTTTGTCTCCAGTCTGCGGTCTGCGAGCGTATAGGGAATAGATAGAGCCGACAGCAGTTCACAGCACACCTTGTTAAGCCGCTGAAATGTCTTGCTTCTCGTCCCACCTCTCTCGCTGAGGTGCTAAGTGCTGGGGATTTTTTTATACTCATAACAACATCTAAACAAACGCTCACATCTAAATAATGAAGTCGTATTTTATCTCGACATCCTTTTTTTTTTTTTTAAAGCGTTGCACATCTGCAGCAACACAACCCGCCAACTTCTCATGTTTCCTCCTCCAGGTCCTCCTCTCTCTCTGTGGACGAAAGAGCAGCACATCAGAGCCCAATTAGCATTCTCCTGGCTCAGACGTCACGGGCAGTCTGGGTTCAGAGGCCAGAGGTAGGGGGGGAGCATGTACCTGGATTTGGACTGAACGCTGTACTCATTATTGGGCTGTCAGCCGACCCCTGATGTCATTTTCCTCACATCATTAGAGCTACTGTAGGCCTCGGCGCTCACACACACACTCACAGGCCACAGCGCCATTAATATGCATCCACCGACGTCACGCTATCGATCCGTCCATTAGCACGACGTATTACCTCATGAAATCATCACCGCGAAAAGGACAGCGGCTGTAACTTTGCGAGCGTACAGGATGAAGAAGGTCGCAGACACTTTGGGCGATTTGGCAGATATGTACACAATTGAATCCCACACTTCCCTGCACATTACAGTACGCTCTTGCCTTAATGTGCCGGGAGGTCGCGGAGGGAAGAGAGAAAAAACAACAACAAGGCCACAAAGTGTCCTGTTGTGGTAGTTCTCACGCCGAGGCGTTCATCATTTCATCTGACACCAATGAGATGGCGGTAATAAATCAGCTCAGCCGCTCGCTCTAAATCAGGCTAAATATAGAGGTAGAGTTAATTTATCTCACTTGTGCTGACGTGGATATACCTGTCTTGTGTTGTTGCAGCAGGTACGCGGCGTGCAGAGATAAATCACACGCTGCCAGACCGCAGCCTTCATTCATCTTCTTGACAAAGAGCATCACATTTTCTTTTAACCTTATTCGCTGCCGATTGAAATCATACATTTACCTGAGCAGCAAATAATTATTTATTTCAGCCAGTATGTAATGTTAAAAGACAATTAAATTTCATTATGAACACATTTAACCTATATTTATGTTATGTTTATATCGTAATTATATCACTGTTAAATGGCAGTGGCGTGCAAGTCTAAGAAACAAAGCCAACAGATCTGAAAGTGTTGGCAGGAGGCACCAACACCAAAACAATCTTTACTCAAGGTCTTCTTATTAGCTGTCTTTAGGAGCAAAGTAAATAAAATCTCATGGTCAAGTCCTAAAACTGCTTGAAAAACCATGATGAATGAAGCTGAACTATCTCCATGGCGACTGAGCAAACAGCTGTAAAGCAGCAAAGTTGAGGGCTCCAAAACCAAAACAATGAGCTAAATGACTCAATAGCGCTGGGTGGAACTGCAATGGGATGATTCTCAGTGAGTTGGTCGATACGAGCAACATCTTTTAACTTCATATCCGTTGTTAATATAAAAAAAATACATATTTTCTCAATTCAAAGTTGCACACTGTAAATATTTGCATCATAAAAATGTATGTAGCTAAACCAACACAGACTGCATTCATCCCTCTCGCTCGACATCAGTGCAGCGGTCGCTCCCGGCTGGCATTTCCAGAACCGCTCCTGTTATTCATCTTCATTGGAGATTCTCCCCATCAGTCTTCTCCAGTCGCCAAAGTGAGCGGCAGCCTAATCAGATTTCATAGATTCTTTTAACCCTTTTAAGTGGCCACGTTCCTAATGACACACAAATAAACAGATGATGAATAAGAAAGGTAATTAGATATGACTCAAGCTGAGGCATATCTCTAAATTAGCCGAGCGATAGCTTCATGACCATTGCAGCAGTCGGCTTTGTGGAAGGAATTAATTTCCTGTCGTGCATGATTAGACAGCTTGTTCTCAATGTGATCCCTGTCGCAGTGAAACAAATGACTCCTTCATCCTTGTTTGGATTTTACATGAACCAGCGATAGAGGAAGTGTTCAAATAATTAAGTAAAGGATGAAATGCCATTACTGTATAAGTAAAAATGTTCTGTTCTGTTCTGAGAACTGACATATTAGCATGAAATGTAAAAAAAAAAAAGTAACTAGTAACTATATTTCTGTTTAAGCACAGTTTTTTTTTAAATTTTTTATCTCTTATGTGTCTTGAAATGTAAGTAAATGAAACATTAAGTAAAGTACAAGGGCCTCAAAATTGTAATCAAACGCACATAGTGCAATTTTGGAGAGCTCAGAGATTAATTTTGAACTTTAAGATTTAGAAGTTGGATTTATCTTCACTCCCTGTTTATCAACCTGACTGCAGCAGTGATACGTGGAGGTGACTTCCATTGTTGGGTGTTTATGTTCTGTAATGGTGTCTGCTGAATGGAGCTGGAGGCGGAATAGACTTTTCTTCATGAACATAACATTACACAGAGGAGAGAGAGAAACGGAGTGTTTGGTGAGTGCTGAGTTTAGTCAGAGTTGACCTCAAGCACACCCTTGGTGAGTGCTGTTGCTCGTGGGGAAAATCTGCGTGAGATGATGTAGATGTTCAAGGGCGAGGTAATGTTTTAGTTTAATTCACATTAAGTTTAGCCTCATTCACAAACTTGCAGACCAAATCAAAAGCACCATTAGCTTGAGTTAAATTGTGGGTTTCTGTGTAGCTGTCAGTACACTCAATTAAATATACAACAAAGGTCGAGCATTTTTAGACATCTTAATGCAGTATTCTTACTTTAAGTGCACTACTTAGCATTCAGAAGAGACCAATCATCAAACAGCCTTCTTTTTTTTGGTCTACATCTCCTTGATGATGCAGATTTTAGAGCTAATATTAGGACACATTATGTACATTTTCTTGTTTTCATGTCGGCAGGTGCTCCGGAAATACCGCCATGCACTGAGTGTAATGAGTTTATGTAGTGAGTCGCCGGGTTAATGACCAAAAAACAGCTGCCGGTTTCTTTCTCAGATGTTGTGCTAATTTGCAGCTTGACCGCTAATCAGCAGCTAACTAACCTTTGTCAATTAAGCATCCATAATTACGCCAGCGCTCCGCTGACTGGAGATAACCTTTGGATGTTTAACAAAAGCAGCTTTGTAGTCGGCCCGAGATCTGAATGAGCGCGCTATCATTCATCTTCCGCCTCCGCCTGTTTCATATGTATCTTTAATATCTCCAGTTACTAAAATAGAGCCTCTATCTTTAGCCGTTCACAGTTCATCTTAGCAGACAGTGACTGCTCCTGAAATAAAGTCTCTTGTCTTCTGAGATTCCTCCTGAGGTAATGCTGCCGCGCGCAAGTGTTGATGAAGCAGCGGGGAGGCGAACGACTGAAGGAAAAGAAAAAAACCACAGAACACTTTCAACGACCCGAAAAGCGTTGACATCATCGTTTTGTAGCTGACAAATAATTCCAAAATAAGATTTCACAGATGTGACGGCAACGCAGACAAACCACGAGCAACTCAGCAGAGCGGCAGCTGCAGCCAAAAAAAAGTCGTGCTCCTTTCATAATATCAGTGGTTTCGTGAAGTCGTGAAAAATGCATGATGCTCCTTTATTCGTCCCACTACACGCGCTGAAAAATCACAAGTGAGCAGCAAACAAACCTTTATGTCGGAATCAGCACCATTACTGTCTGACAGTGAGCCGCGCTGTTGAGCTCCGAGCTTATTAAAAAAGACTGAGCGCCGCCATTTCTGCTGACGGCCCTGAATCATTCAACAAAGCCTTTTTCTTTGCGTATGGGAACAAGTGGACGGGCGACACCTTTGGGTGTCATCCTATGTACTTTATGTTACTCCTTATGTCCTGGTGCTCCATTTGAACCGACCTAATGATGTCATATATGTGTTGGACAACATCATCAAGTGCCACAGTGACCTAGAGAGACTCACAAAGTTGCTGTTTGTTGATCACGCTGTAAAAGAGAAATGTGTACTGGCTTCTCTGCTGTATTGTGTAGAGTCTATATTCTCAGTATTTAAAATAAGTTATAAAACATATATGATATATTATAAATTAAAACATCGCAATGATGGGGAATGTGTTTCTGTCAATCTCTCATTCTTGAGTAACTTAAATTAAGATATATATGTAATATTTCTGTATTAAAATGCTTAAAATCAATATGTTGAGTTGTGCTCTTACATTATCCCAAATCTTTATAGCGCTGGTCATCCCCAGAGTCATCACAGTTAACAGTGGTGTCAACGTCATGAGGTAATGGTGCATTTTATTAGGTAACATGACGCTTTAACTTCGTGGATAGTTTCAGTGAGTGAGAAAGGAAGTCAGCGAACTGGACTAAACAAAGCTTCGATGATATTCCCTGTCAGATGTATTTACTGAGGATCGCGGCTGCGGTCAGGTTGATAAACAGGAGTGAAGAAAAATTCACTTTTTGATAAAAGTTCGTCCTGCTCCGACTCTTTCCTCCACAGGCCAGTAGCAGCTGAGCAGCTGTAGTGGCAAAACTGCCCTGCTTTGCCCGGTCACTTACGTAACTAACGTAACTAATGTACTTATTTTTACACAAACTGTGACAACAAGACAACAAGAAACGAAACTCGACTGTCACCGCAAATGTTTCTTTCAAATTTTGGATGTCTAATTTAATGTTGCATACTCCTTTTGCAGAGACAAGGCAAAACATGACAATGAGACGATGGAGGACTGGCCGGCAAGATACCGTGTCGTCTTAAGCGATGTTTCCGACAGTCCAGTTACTGGATGGAGTGAACAACAGTTGCTTAGACTTCCATTAGTAAACGCATTGATTTATCTCTTCAAGTCCCTGTGGTGATTTGAGCTTACACCATTCCTCGAATTTTGCTAGAGTTAAACTTTGGCTGAACTTGGCAATGATGACACAGGCAACATCTGCTGGGACACACTATGACGAATTGGGAGTGCCCCTCGACTCTCCTGTAACACCTGACCATTAAATCTCATTTGTGCATCAAATTAATAAACACGCCAGCTCATCAGACACACTCTGGCCTCGTCTTCTCTCAGGGATCATTTGCTTCTTATACTCTCGCAGTTTTGAGACTGATTCTGCAAACTATTCTTACGAGTGACTTCTCTTTATGTCTCCCTCCAAAGCAGGAATTAGCATTACCAGGAGGTCTCATGCAACTACTAAAATATGCTTACATGGCAGCCACAGCCCTCCCCTACTTTACAAATTCACTTTGAATTCATACAAACATTAAACATTATTCAAACATTATTCACAGAGAATGGTGTATTGCAGGAGTGCAGGGAGGGCGACCCACGAGACTTGTTCCTCTGCAGCCTCTCAGATTAAAGAATCTTCTCATTTTCGAACAGCCGCACCGTAACAGTATACTGTATATATTTTCTCCTTGCATATCGATGATTTTCGTATTGGTAATTCATACACTGAGCCTGCAAAACAATTGGTGAAGAACTGTCATCTCAGAATTTCACTGGCAACAATCTCTGCAAGTGTGGACTTTCTCCAGCTCCCCTCTATCCTCACAGATGTGAAAGCTTTTTCAGCCAAGACAGCAACGTGCTACTGTGGATGGCAAGTTTGGTCACTGACAGGATTGACCTGAAACTTTGTCCAGACATTTATGGTACCCCGAGGATCAGCTCTGGCTCTGGTGATGCCCTGGCCGTTCCCTTTAACACCCACTTCGCATTTACGGTTTTGACTGAAATGTTTTCGACATCTGTTTGATGGATGGCCAACAGAATTCTGCTCCTGCATACTCGCTACTGTTAAACTGTGAAAAAGAGGGAGATTTTCTGAGGTATTGGCAAACGGCTGACCCCCCCACACGCACGCCATGCTCGACTCTGCCTCTGTTTCTGCCAGGTAACTCAACACATAGTTTATCCAACACAGAAACTGATAAACACCTATTTGATTCGTATTACTGTAAAATCAGGTGATTATCAGGAAAAATTGGGAGTGTTGTTAGGTTGGCTACTTAGCAAGTTAGTACGAAACAAAAGTGCTAATTAGCAATTGCTAACTGGCCAACAATAGTTAACCTCTCAATGGGCTAATATGGTAAACCCAAACATTAGAATGTTACGTTTGTCATTGTAAACAGTTAGCATGCTAACACACTAAATTAAGATGGTGAACATTGTAAACATTTTACCTGCTAACATTTGCATGCTAACAGTGTCACTGTACAGGTTAGCATGTTAGCAAATTACACTCAGATGGTGAACATTGAAAACATTGTACTTGTGAAACATCATTATTCTAACATTGTCAGTGTGAACAGGTTAGCATGCTCACAGGTTAAACTACACTGGTTAACATTATAAACATTATACCTGCTAATATTAGCATGTCGCAGTGTCAGTGTAGCCTTGTTTTTGTATATTGTCAGATATGCAGTCATCATTATTAAACTAACGATCACTTGATCTAAAAGCAAGCTTGGACTGATCAATAATACATCTTAAAATATATCCCACACAACAATTTAAGCATCTTAAAGGAGTATAAGGAGAAGAAAATGTTTAAAACCTGTTACTTCTTCTAGATTTACAAGAGTTGTTCAGCACTAATAAGACTAAGTCTTTGCCCAATTAGCTGTTTCTTTAATTAAATCTCTTGAAAATCAGAGGAAGGCCTCCATTAGCATAATTTCAGCTAATTACCCTCGAGAACAACACTGCAGCATAATTTGATGTCACATTTTGACAATTAGCAAATCTGCCATTTGCTAATTCTTTGACCTCCTCAGATTCAAAGATTTCAAGCGAGTTTGAGAACGTTTAACAATGAGAGCAAGACTAATGAGCTGAGGCACAGTATCAGTGTTTCCTCTTGACAGTGAATGCCACCTCCCAGGCGTGCGCCCGCTGCTGCCCGTGGTCAGCCATGGAAAACTAACTTTTTTCAGCACAAAGGAGTCTGCCAACAACTGTCAATCACAGCTGTCAAACAAAGAACCGAGCTCTGGCGATCCTAACAGTTTGTGGCCTTCACATTTTGACCTTTGTAACGTGACGTGAATTTCATTTCATCGCAATCGGAATTAAGTCAGGACGGGTTAAAAAAAAGTCATTTATATCAGTTTCCTACAGCAAGTTATTGTCAGGATTTATGCATTTTTAAAATGTAAATAAAAACAAGTCATTTACATCGCTCACATCTCCAGCTGAAGCCTTAATGTGCTGTTTTCTGAGATGCAGCAAGGTCGAACGAGAGGTGAGCCTCATTGTGAGACGCCTGCCAAATGATTTCACACGGAGAAGGGCGCACGTCATGAGGACAGGAACATTTTTATCGCTAAATCATTTATGACATTTTTATTCAAATCCTATCCCTAAGCTAAAAATTTGTGAGGCATGTATAACCAGGACACCGCTAGCAGACAGTGAAGGACTCTGATGTGAGCCAAGGCCATCAATATACCATGAGGGCCTGTTTCCTCCGTGGCCTGCAGCCAGGTGAGCTACAGATTCCCTTCCTATTGAAACTCCGGCTATAATACACACAGAAGGGACTTTAATGAGTCGGTGGTATTAGGCTCAATACTTTTGCAGCGTTAGTGTTTGGAGTGGTTTGTTTAAATCTGAACAAATGTCAGTAAATTCGATGTCATTTATTAGAAATGAGAGGACGAGCCAAACTGGAGCTGATTGAGGCCGTCCAAGAAAAAGCATCAGTCATTTCACCAAATCCCCTGAAAACATTGTTCACTGACAGAGACAGACGTGCATCGTGAGCAGAGGAGCAAGTACTGTGATGTTGTACGCTGCCTTCAGATGGAACACGCTGCGGGAAAACAGGCATGTACATAATATGCTTGCAGTTCAAAATGGTTTAGTCATGAGAACACAATGTCTAGAAGCCGGTGAGGTTAACAGTTAAGCAGGACAGAAAGCGGGTAACGTGACGCAGGACACAAAAGTTGAAGCAGTTGTGAATATCAATGATTTCCTTTGACATTTTCAAAAATTAGAAGCAAAAGTTACCACATTAGCACATTATTAACTCGCCATCTTTGGCTATTTTTGAAAATTAGGTGGAAACATGTTGCTTTCCAAAAATGTCCACTTGCAAGATATCGCATATGATGTTGACTCTTCTTGTGAGGACATCGAACAGGATTGATTTGAAGGCAGCACTCGAGTCAAACTGTCCGTTAAAAAAGGAAGAGACAACTAAATGTCGAACCTTGAAGGTGGCTGTCATCCAGGAATGCAGATCTGAACTCATTAAATGCTTGATTGGACTTGATCAGACAACTGCCTTTCCTGAGGATGAAGAAGGAGCTTGTCGGTCGCCGTTTAGGCAGTGATGATGATGTTTTTGCTGTGAACTACTTTCCATACTAAGATAAGATCTGTATGCTCCGTAATCTGACTCATACGTGTAATATGAACGTGAAATGAAATGTATTGTAGAAGTGTTGAGAGAATACGTATGAAACAAACATATCTGTGGTTTGGGGAAGCATACAGTGTCAACACTGAAGCAGAGGGATGTTGTGTAAAAGTGCAGAAGAGGAACAAAATCAACTAATTTTCAAACTCTCTCATGTGAGAGGCTTATATAACTGTCCCAAACACAACAACTAGCAACGGTTTTAAGAAAATAAAACAGTGTGATCACAACCTCAGTTCTACAGACCCACTGATTGTCAGATCAGAGAAATCACCATCTGGACGCGACTGAAGGTTTAAAAAAAACAAAAAACAAACTATTTCACTCAGAAAAAGTGAGAAACAAAAAAGATTTTGAGCCTACTAAGAGTCCCTTGCAGGAAACTTACCATGAGGTAGCGTATGTTCTTCAACATTCACTTGTATGCTATAATATTTAATGTAGTAGTAGAAATGAAATGAAGTAGTAAGTAAAATGTATCTGATGTATCACCTCTCACAGAGCACAGTCACAAGTTGTCAGGTTATTCAGAATAGGACCCAAGTGCAAGACACACAAACTGGCAGATGAAGAACAAAAAGTGAGCTTTAATACAATTTAAGCTGAAAATCAAGATCTGAAAAAAATACAGAACATGAAGCTGAAACGCAGAAGCTCAACAAAGTTCAAACTAAGCAAAGCAAAGTACAAACACAAGGAATAAAAGTTAGAAACAAACCACGGGAGAACATGAAGACACATAAACAGGCTCGGGGGAAAAAACAGACAGCAGGTAGACTACAGCGACTAACAGGACACAGGTGAGCACAGAAATAGGGCGGAAAATCACACAAAGGGAGGAAATGAAAAGCAAAACACGATACATGAGGGCAGAACTTCAGAATAAAACAGGAAATAATAAAAACACAAACTCAAACTGACACAGCGTTAAGCTGCATGTAAGCATACAGATTACAACATTTAGATAGCAGCAGGTGAGACAAACGGCACTTTGAATTAAGTCTTCAGTTGTTTTTTTAAAAAGACATTGACAGAGACCGCATAACGTAAGTCAACAGAAAGAGCCACGTCGAAGGCATGGCGACCTTTTGTTTCAGATGAAAAGAGAAGAAGAAGAAGAAGACAATGCAAGGGTTAATGATCTGATACGATTTCCATTTAAATCATGTCTAATTGTATAACTTCCTCTAATTTCCTCTGTGAGCTCACAGCAACTAGATCAGCTCTGTTTTATACAAAAGACCTGCTGCTAACACATTTAATGGTCCTCTTGGCCTTTTTGATCGTCTCAGATGGATTTTAATAATTGTGATTTGTGTCTCGTTCATGTGTAATTACAGAAGCAGAATGCCAGCTCCCAGAACAGCTTTATCGGTGGACACGTGTTGCTGCAAATACATTTAGAAAAAGGAGGAAATCGCTTTAGTATTTAGTTAAAAGTATTGCATCACTTTAATTTCAGTATCCCTTTGTTTTCTTCTTACATAATGTAATAAATGCAAAAAGAAAAAGGTCAATTACAATAGATTACATAAAAGAATATATATGAAACTTCAAGCTTTGGACTTCAGGAGGAAAAACGTTGTTTTACTTTAGGATTCAGGTTTTATATGACTATATGATTGACTGTAATAAAGCCAAATGGTGATTAACGATGATTTATACCCGATAAAGAAAAAAACTGCACGGAGCACTCAGGGTTCCAGCCTTTAATATCTTTTCATATGAACGGCAAGACTCGCAGCAGCTCATCAGTATACAGCGAGGTGATTCAAGCAGGCTCTGTGGGGAGAAAAAGTACCACAGTACCGGGTTATTAAAGTGTCTGCGCGCATGCATTATCCATAGTGCTGTGAGCTTGTCTTATGAGCACATTACGGCCATTAAATGAGATTGTGGGCTCGTTCACCTTCATTGTTTATCACCCAGAGGGCCGGGGATGTGGTTTCACTCTGAGTTTTCGTGGACACAAACTTGCCAAAACTTTAATGAGGAGATAATATCCCGGCATCGGAAAAAGGAGCATAAATCCTTTCACAACTTCATCAAATATTTACTCATCTTCGCGCGGCCCTCTCATAAATCTGCAGCACATTTCTTGTCGGCGAAACAACAGAATCTCGCCGTAATTTTCCCTGAAGATATTTAGCCTCAACAAGACATCAGCGGGCAGATTAGGACGGATGGGAGTCGGAACCGCGTGGATTACGGATCGTCGTCTCCTCGGCTGCAGGGGCTCCGCGCTCCCGTCGCCCATAACAGTAGTGAGCCAGACAGAAGCAATTATTCACCACAAAGCAACGCAGCGCCGGCTGCGAGTAAATTACAGAGAGAGCCTCGACCAATTACTTCTTGTAATGGTGAGACAAATCTAATTTGACACTATAACACCCTTGCATTGAATGGACCAATAATGAGCAAGCCCTTGTTCGCACAAAACAGAGCGCGGAGAAGAGAGGAAAACACTCATCCCGCTGATGCATCCTCTTAATTAGAAATAAAGAAAGGTTTTTGACATAATTACGCCCAGTTCACCGAGACTGCCATATTTCAGCTGGTGGGTAAAAACTTGGGGGGAATCTCTCTTCTTTTCTCCGGGTTTTTTTCTTTTCGACCGGACACCCTTGGGGCGTACGAGCTGATGAGATTCAGGATGAGGTGAGGCCGCCGTGCCCCCCCACCGACATCAGAGGGTCGTCACTGCGCACGAATGAAAATGTCTCCCCGAGAACGCACAGGGGCCATGAGGAGCACTATTAATAACACATCCACCTCTGGGATCATGCTAAAGCACCTCAGGGTCACAGTCTGGTACGAACTTTAACTCCATGTGATAATTATTTCTCGAAAATGACAAGACAGCTTCAGTTAAAGGGAGTCAACCGCTGCCAGTTAACGCTGACTGATAGTCCTCTTTTTAATAAGACAGGATGTATTTTTAATGATACGTCCGCTGCCGGAGGAAGAGATTTAGCGCGAGGACGTATCACTTTTGACAAAATTTACAGCCATCATCGTATTATTATTTTAGTACATCTAGTACATCTCACTTGTGCTATATAAGTAATAAGGCTTTAAAGGCAACATTGTGTAGAAACTGGCGCCCCCCGCAGTTTCTGAGTGCAACACCGCTGTCAATCAAATCCCAGGTCTGTGGCAACGTGTCAGACGTAACGTAGGTGCTAACTACAAACAAAACTCATCGTGTCATAACAACGTTAAGTGTTGAAAACTTGTACATTGAAGTAAACGTGTGTAACACTGCAATCCGACCCGCTCACTGAAGTTACATGCAGAAGCAAGCGATGGGAGGAGGAGTGTGAAGATATTCTGCCTCGCCTTCTGTGTGAAAGTTAGAGAGGTGTTGAAGGGGGGGGACAGTTTTTGTCCAGCCTCTGATCCGCCAGTGGAGGTAGTAACAACGCTGAGCCCGCCTCCACCAAGGCAACCAGGGCGATGCTAACTTGCGGGTTAGCCTTTAAAGATACATCATTCCTGCAGCACTCTGTCGTGATGTGATTAAATAATGCATAATGATTCATGTGTATTGCATGCTGGAAATGCAGATCCAGACAGGCTGTGAATCTCCCCATGCCTTTTAATCTCCGTGACACTTTTATTAACCACATATCTGTTCTGACGCTCAATGTTGCTCATGGCGCCCCCCCGCAAGCGATGCCTCCGTCTCACGTACTGTATGGATCAGGTGCTGGTGGAGCCGGAGGAGCTACGGTGAAATTCCCTGACGGAGACGGAGGAGAGGGGAGGGGAGGGCAAGTGTGTGTGTGAGGAGAGCCATGACAGCGAGCGAGGCAGGGTAATTTGCTCATGTCCATTCATTACCTTCATTAAAGTTTGAGGGGAAGACACATGCTCACTGTCTGATCTATTCTGTCAATCACAGCAATGATGGGACAGTCAATTAGGCTCCCTCCTCCAATTAGATCCTAGTGGGAACATCGAGGAGGTTGTGCACGATCGGACGGCTCGCCTCATTTTAGAGGGAACGTACACAGAACTCATCCGGTGTTTAATGTCTCTGCATACTGAATCAGTAACCTACGTAACATCTTTGACTTCATGAATGAAAAAATCTCGTATTTCCGTGTTGGCTTTAAAACCAATTTCTTTGTTTAGAAGTTAGCTTTCCTACTTACTGTACACTAAATGTTAAGATAAGCTGTTAATATTGTATATAAACTGTCTTCCACAATAAAAATCAAATCATATCTTTACTGCTTGGAGGATAAAACCCCAGTATCAAATCCTGCCCCATCATGCTGCTTTGGCTGTTCACATCAAACTAAAGTAAATAACTTTAACTTTAAAAGAATATACATAAATTCTCTACAAGAAACCTGAAAGTGGACGCTGTAGTTTCACGTCGATCCCAGGTGACTCAAACTGCCAGCTCAACATTTGGCACCGCGGTGAATCAACACCTCTGTTCCCGTCGCAGTCTCATCTTTTGGTCTTCTTCCCGTTTGATGGATATTTATAGACAATGAAAGACTTCTCAGCTTTGCTCAGTGTCAAATGGGGAGAAGATAATTAGGACTCACGGTGCAATCTCAGTAGTGATCAGTCCCAAAAACCAGGAGGGATGAGTTCTATGGAAGTTAATGGATCGTTGGCTATACCCTCCCGCCGATGTCAGTGAGCTTTGAACAAAAGAGTAAATGGCAACACGACGCTTGGACCAATATTTGTATTAATGTTATGCTTTCCTACATTATTAGACAGCAGCGCTGCAGAGGTCTGGTGGCCTCGAGGCTGAACTGGATGTCAGGCTGAAGAGCTTGATTGGAATTAAGGCCCTGTTGGAGGAAGCCCCCGCAGTGACGGACTCAGGAGGCTAAATGGTCTTTGTCATTTAACACATTGTCGGTGGAAATAAGTGGACACGTTCGCCCATGTGCTTTGACTTCTAGGATTGCACGAAAGAGCAGAGAACAGCGTGAGAGGAGGCAATATTTCCACACATTTAAATTGCCGCAATAAGGTTGACACATGCGTGTACACTCGATCTTATTAAGTGGCTTTTGTTTTCCACCACTGCCGGGGAAATACTTTGAACACTTGGTCAGGCTCTGTAGGTCATTCTCGACAACATGAGCAACAATCAGTGCGATCGTCTAATTGCGACGCCGAAATGTGTGACATTGCCTTTTCCTAACTGAGCATCGTCCACCACGTCATTTACTGTGTGACCCTGACTGAGATTTCGGGGCCTTTTAATCCACCATTTTGGAACTTACCTTTATTTTCAGACAGCTATGAGGCTGAGGAGGGCTTGGAAAATACTTACAAAAGCACATTTATGATATTATGTACTACGAGTACGTAATGTACTGTATGTTATTTCACAATGCACACACACACACACATACCACAACATGAGCTTTCAGAGCTGTTCGGCTTTGACCTGCTGGTATTTCTGGAGGCAGAGCAGAACAGATCAACTCTCCCTGCAGCCTCCCTGCTGGGCAACACGGATCTCACTGAGTCGTGTGTGTGTGTGTGTGTGTAGACAGTATTTTCCCTCATTGTCACCAGTTTCCACAGAGCCTGTCATCCTCCATCAGCTCACTGTGACTGAGATCATTAAATGGTTGGAAGCTGCGAGAAGCCAAAGATCAGGAAACAAACTGCCTGCTGTAATGATGCTACTGTACATGACAATTAGAAAAGGCACATCACATATTCTCCTTATTTTCAGATCAGATCGTGACGAGCCTCTCCTGGTGGGTGACGTCAAACCCCCAACGATTGCTTTGCTCAGGATATGATAAAGTACACGATATGCCATATGAGAACAATATCATGTCTCCACACACAAGCGTGAATGTGATATTCTCAGGCTTTGCATCATATATGCACTGTCCACCGAGTACAGAGAGTGGGGGTAATGCGTCATACATTATCCATGGAACAGGCTTGGTTTTTCTTTTGCTGTTTAAACCTGAGTTAGTGCAGAAGTATTGATTCTTGAATCTTAAAATCTGAACTACCCCTCTTTTATCTACCGTTGCTTTGTTTCATCACAGAATGTGTCAATAAATCTGTTCGGGCTTTCTTTCTTTCAAGATATTGTTTTCATTATTTCATTATTTACTCCAAAAAAGATTTAATCGCTGTGACATAGGATTGCTTATTCAGACTTAAGTCCAAATATCCAGATATGACCCCATAATTGTTCTTTTTCTGCAGCTTGTTTGCAGCTTTTGATATCTTTTTTTCCTTAAAAACATTCTCATGATTGTGAGTTAATAATTTAAAATGTTCGTTAGGTCCAAAATTATTGTTTTGTTTATCTCTGTGTAAGAATTCTGACAGTTTGTTCAGCTTCTTCAGCAGGTTTGTGAGCCATTGGTATCAGGTTACCGAGAGTCAGTGACGCCATGTAGCAGCAACATTACATAAGATCAGCAACGTTACGTAGCGTCAGCAATGTTATGTAGCATCAGCAACGTTACGTAGCGTCAGCAATGTTATGTAGCATCAGCAACGTTACGTAGCATCAGCAAAGTTGCGTAGCATCAGCAACGTTACGTAGCATCAGCAAAGTTGCGTAGCATCAGCAACGTTACGTAGCATCAGCAACAATACCTGGCAACAGCAAGGTTACCTTGAAACGTGGGTAGTTTCAACATAAGACGAGTACAGTGATAAGCATTTTAGCTATCATTTTCTTTTCCATGGTCTGCGTAGACTGGAAAATACAGGTCATTTTTATTTGAGAGAGAACAACATTGTAACCTTCACATTGGATGTCAAGTGTACAACATCATCTAGGAATGTGAATAACAAACCCATTAGCTTTATTATACTCAAAGTACTTACCTATGTCATGGAAACTGGCTTTATCCAGTCTGTACAACTGGAATGTTGACATGCTGACCCTTAAGAAACCACAACTTGGTATTATCAGTATACAAATGCTAAATACACAGTAACAATCACATGTTTGTGTTCTCATGTAATTACTGATCAATTCTGCTTTAAGTTTGTTCCCAGATTGTTACTTTTGTTATATCTTAGTATTCCTTCACATTACTATGTAATTAACAGACTGTAAATTAAAGTGGTTACCCACTTTTTTACATGAAAAAAGGCAGGAAACACAATAGATAAAAACAGTGTCGGGGGATTCTTTATGAAAAATACTCACATTCATCCTGACGACAGCACAACTTTCGTGGAGTTACAAATGATTTCATTTGGCTTTGAATAGGCTGTGCTGGAAGACGCATGGTGTCTCATTACGTGTGAGGAGGAATAGTTGTTGGATGTCAGCCTGTTCTCTTGAGAGACAAAAGTTCAAACGTCACTGTTTTTAATTAATGGACCATGTTTTGTTTTTTTGGATTCTAGCAGTAAATCCTGGAGACAAATGCTCATCTACAAAAACTGCCGTGCATCACATCAACGTGAAGACTTGTTTTAAAGGAAAGATTAAAGAGAACCATTAAGATTTTATAAACAGATAAAAAAAGGAAGATTTTTCTAGACTGAAACTCGCAGTGTATCACTTTTGGATTACTATTGATAGCTATCATGGAGTTATAGACATTAAATTATGCAGAAGTGGTAAATCTTTGATTCTAATTCAGTTTCTTTTCATTTAATATGAAGATATTTTAAGCTCCATCTGTTCTCTGAAAAGCCTGGCAAAATTAGTTGAACTTTGCTAAAATACAATTAGACTTTTGCTTTCGCTAAATAATGTACCTAATTTGGCTAAACTTTCCGTTAAGACAAAAGAAAATTAAACTTGTATTGCAATATCTTCAGTATAAACTGAAACATCCATTAGCAGTGCCATTAAAATGTATCAAAAACATTTCCCCTGTGATCATTAATGCTTTCCTTGGTCAAGTATTTTGCTTGATTAAGCCGCGTCCACCTGCCACATTTTCCAGCTCATTAGCAGCTCGTTACTTCAACCTGCTACTTAAGCTTGCAGTGAGCGTAACACAATGGCCTCATGGGAGAACAGGTGACCAGTCTGCCTCTGCGAAGGAGGTGTTGTTGCGTTCAGATGAATACCAATTAGTACATAAGTACATTCTTTCCATTTTAAACCTGCAATGTGAGCAAACATGCTAATGAACGGCAAAATAAACCACAGGAAAGCACAAACTTGAGTATTCTCACTTGTGTTTTACAGCCAGCTCTCTACACTTTCGGTCATTAGTCATTTTTATTCTTGCCTCTTCTTACAAGCTGGCTCACCTCCTCCTCGCGGCCGTGACATTCAGCACACCTCTCAAAGAAGACATTAGCAACAACCAATTAGTAAAAGACGGAGATAGCAATGATTTCCATCAAGACTCGTCTGTAGAAGAAAAGAAGACACTGCGCGGTCAATTAACGTTCATTTACTGATGTAATGACAGCATCATCCCGCCCGAACCCACACACACTCATCCATTCAGTCAAGGCCGACCGCTCTCTATTGATCTGACTGCTGAAGAATGTTGTGCATTATAGGGCTGTGCTTTCACTATTATTCATCTCGGCTGAATGGATGTATTGCAGCAACAAACTACACAAGAAAAACACTGTAGGGAAATAAAGTGAAAAGGAGTGTGTGGGAGGTGATGCTGAGGGCCAAAATCCAATCAGGAAATGGTATAAAGAAACTTACGTTTACCCTTGGCTGCATAGCAAAACCACGGTTATGTGAAAACTGTGTATAAAATTTCCAGTAACTACAGAACAGAGCTAAAAAAAATAAAAGTAAGCATCATTAACTGAAGTCAAAGGAGCTGGATCAAGTACAAGCTAGCTGGTGAGCCACAGCTTGTGTTGTGCATTCAGTAGATGTTGTTTTCCTATAGCTGTTATGTGTAATTGAATGATTTCCATTTTGACATTCTGTGAAGTTTGTTTACATCCCGACATAATGAGAAAGTAAATAAATCCAATTATAGCGCAGAATGAAATCCCAGGTGAACTCCTGTTAGCTTAGCTAGCCTTGCAGTGGCGGAGCCGCTTAGAAACGGGCCTCAGAGAATTGGTTTAGGAGAGAGAGAGAGTCCCCCAGCGGTAAAAAACAAAACAAAACAGGGGTATTGAGTGTTCAGTCTGATCCCGGAATCGACTCTAGTTTGAGAGTGTTGCTGTCTAAGAGAACACAATAAACCCTTTTCCACTTGATTCTGTTCAAGTTCAAGACTTTCGTAACATTTCAGTTTCGGTACTGATAAATACGATTCAGTGCCACCAAGGACATCCGAAAAATAATAATAAACTTTATTTCTATAGCACTTTTTAAAAACAAGGTTTACAAAGTGCTTTGACAGGCAAGGCAATAAAACAATTTACATATACAAGGGATGATAAATCATTCGCATAAAATGGCTGAGATAACAGAGGTAATGATTCAAAATAAATATAGTAGGCGAAAAAGCAGAAATATAATAAATAAAATAAATAAAATAACACAAAAACAAGACTCAAAGACAGTTAGAGTAAAAAATAGACACACAGGGGCCACATCACAAAAAGGCAAGTCTATAAAAGTGAGTTTTAAGAAGTGATTTAAGAGAATTTACAGATCCTGCGAGCCTTATCTCCTCAGGCAGGATATGATACTGATTCAGAAAAAGAAGATATTTGCATCAAGTTCCAACAGAAAAGTAATTAGCCAGTTTGCATATATTTGGCAAAACACTGTGTTTGTGACTAACTATTATGTAAATGTATCACTGAGGAGCTTGTATATAGTTTCCGGATATCTTTTTCTCTATCCTCCATTTCCTTTTCAACCTCCTAACTGGAACCCGACATCAGCTGCACGTGCAGACGTCTCAGTTTCTTCTGTCGGAAATGTTTCCCACGAGGTGTTAACTCTGGGCAGCACAACAGAGACGTGGTTTCATGAATTAACAGAACCAGGCCGAACAGAATATGAAAAAATGTGACAGCTTGAGTCAACTTTACACTCGCCAAACCACGCAGGAGAAAATTGATGCGGCAGAAAACACAGTGGAGAGACATCGGCGTAGCTGTAATTAATGTGAGCAGGAGGGACTGATTATAAACAAACCGGTGGCATCCTGAGCCTTTAAATTAAGTTGGCCGATCAGCGAGACGGAGCTCAGGTTTGTTTGGCGATGATTAAAAAGCAACAGCTGAGCTCTCTGATGGAGCTGCAGCGAATTCCCACGTCGGTCTGCTCCCAATCTGATCATCAACATCTACCTGCCAGATTAATAACACCTGATATTTCCACAGGAGGGCATTCATGATTAAATATTATAGGGAATAAAAGTACAACCTTGGCTGCCAATATCTCAGCCTGGACTTATTTAGAGAAGTCTGAACTTCTGGTTTCTATGGCGACTTCTATTCATCCTCCCGGGAATAAAACATTGATTGTTAAACGATGGGTCTGAATACCAACAGTCGGCGGCGAAAGAATGCAGCGGGCAGAACTGAGTGGAAATCATACAAAAGGTGACTAAACAGCATTCAGCCCAAATCGATACAAGCTCAAGGTCAGCTTATTGTCGGGCGTTGTTGTGAAACGGGAAAAAAAAAGAAAAAAAAAGTCAATGTGCGTATTCTGTGGTATTCAGAGAAAACAAGACTCCCAGCAGATCTGAATGGATCGTCGAAGTACATCACACAGCGACAACAGACCTGCAGGTCGAACCGAGCATGCTCCAGGTGTGACTGCACCGAGACGGACAGGCACGACGCAAACCTCAGATGTGGACAGATGTGACTCTGAAGTACTGTTCTCCCCTGAAGCGGGGCCTTTGATGCTGCTGACATCGCTGCATTTTAGTGACAGTATCAGTGCCGCAGATAAAAAGGCTGAGATGTAACGCAGCGCGAACAGGAGGCAGTCTGCGAGCTCTGTCCTCTCAGGAAGTAACAAGGTAAATATAAACCTAAATAATGAGTTCTGGAAGAACTTGCCTAGGTGAATTAATCAAAAGAGAAAACATTATAACTTTAAATGTACAATGTAAACTCTAAACTTTTGCTTGTAAGAGTTAATATTTTAGGATTGCGCTGTTTTGGGAGCCAACATGGATGTAAAGGTTACCAAAAAGTCAGAAATATGTATTTTTCCTCCAACCCAGGGAAAAAAAAATATGGCCGCAGTATCAAAACTCAACAACTCACACCAAAACAATCCTGACTGATATCCAGCACAGCGGGCACGAGGGATGAAACCTGTCCTCATCAGTAAAACAACCATATAGGTGGAAAAAGGAAAGCAGCTTATTATGAGCCCTGTTCACGGTTGTAGTGAGGCGGTGACCTCTAGTGAGGTAATCATTACAGACGGAGAGGAGGAGGAAGTGAGGAGGAGGGTGTACAAAGAGGGAAATGTCTGTATAGGGAGGAGGTCGCGGATGGATGGACGGGTTAAACGAGCGCAGGACTTTCTGATTCAAGAGTCCGCTGTTTGTGTCGAGTGTGAAACCAGAAGTCAAGTTCTTTTAACTTACTAATGCAGTGAAGTGATGTAAGGTAATGTCAGTCGCAACTAAGGTACATCTGTAACAGAAGTTAGGCTAGCAATTTGAAACCAACCTTAGTAAGAATTTTGATGCCTCAACCCAACCCAGTAGTTTTCTTACCTAAACCCAACCAAACTGTGATTGTACAATGACAATGACACCTGCATACTTAAACAACTAGTCAGTATTTTGAGGGAATGTATTTCAGATGTTGGGTGAACTGTCCCTAAACAGCGAAGATTCTAAAAATTAAAGGTAATTGATTAACATCTACAATTAACAAACTCAGCAACTTAATGGACCTTGAGGTGAGATTGCGTTGTCAACTGGATGCACGTGAGTGTGAATCCTTAACGCTGTTAGTCAGAAGACAGTTGTTCATGTAAAAAAGTATTCATCCTCCATGAACTACCAGAAAACTTAAATGGATCGCTGTGCTGCCTCGTCTGTGGTGTATAAATGTCTTATTGGTTGTGTGTTTTTTAAGTATTTACCTGCAGGATTGGGCATCAAGGGTCAGAGTAAGAAGCTGTTCAGTCTCCTCATTGTTGTCATTATATTTGGAGACTGAGTTTTGAGTCGATCGAGACAATTAAAGGGGCAGTTCATCCAAAGTGCAAAAATGGTTGTGTGAATTTGATTCTTCCTTCAAATGAGACTTCTGCTTGTCAGCTCAAATACAATAAAGAAAACAAAAAAAATGTGTCTTAATGCAGAAACAACATGCCAGTAATCTAATAGTAAGTCTATAGTCAGGAGATAAACGATGGAGTTCCTTCAAA
>CAEMYA010000069.1:6788657-6831974 GCA_903131615.1 Diplodus sargus
TATATATATATATATGTATATGTATATATATATATATAGTAAAGCTGAAAATGAATTCATAAGAAACGTGACATAAATCAGTCTCTGTTTTTTTTCAGTTGAGTGAAAAGTTGTGATACTGTGATGTGCATGTGTAAATCAATCATCACCTCATCTTTATTATTCTCATCCATGTCAGGTAGGTAGTTGATCCTCGGTTATCACAGTATATCACAGCTATCACTGCTTCATTAGCTGTTCCACAAATTTAAAAAACACCTTTTTTTCTGTCACAGGAACAATCGGCTCCCGATGTAAAATATCTAATGTGACGAACACAATTCTTTTTACACTTTCATTCATTTCTTTCCGTTGCTCCAGCACACCTCTCTCAAGCCTTCCTTCACTGTCAAAAACATTGTCCTTACATTTTTTTCATGAATGCCGTGGTTAATTTAAAGTAGATGCATGGTTACAGTAACGATAGGCGGTTGGATGAACAATGAACAACTATGACAATTCACTGTTGACAGACGATAACAAGCATCTCGGGGGTTGGCAGATCTGTCATGGATATTCCGCAGCCAAGACAAATCTGGTGACTGTTTGTTTATTCATCAAGCAATAAAGCAGCAGAGATGGAACAGATGCTGCGAACATGCACACAGAGATGGAGACAGACATTTGCTCTATCTGCTCGGCTTCTCATGGGAGGAAAAGGGAGACCAAGTTGTGACGAAGCACAATTTGCAACTTAGCGCAATTAGAAAGCAAGAAATTGGGAGAAAAAGAAGAGAGAAGCACGGTGAGAAAGTTTATCTGAAGACACGAGAAGCAGGACAGGGCGGAGGTGTGAGTGTATTCAGGTAATAGCAGTAGATATCCTGGCCACCATACAGCGCATTCTAATTGCATCTGTCCACAGCGATGGCCTTTACCCACTGTGAGAATAATTTGGACATTCATTTTTTATTTTCCAACTGTTCCCTCTGTCACGAGCATTTGCAAGCCAAGAACAAATAATACACTGCAAGAACACGTGACCTCATGTTTTTCTGAGCTTTGCCACCAAAATGGATTTCACTTCTCAACTCTTGACAGTTTGGACCTGTTGCTTGTTTATGTCTTTCATCACCCCGTATTATATGACAAAGGACACAACATTATATACAAGACAATATGACAAAGGTGACTTTGATGAGTGCCTTCAATCCCTCCCTACACAGACAGACTGCTATGTAAGTTGGATTTACCCTCGAGGAACTGAAGCTGTTGTATCCAACTGTGCCCTCTTCAAATCCAACAAACTCCTTTGATAAAACAGTCATTTTAACCTCCCACAGCAAAGGGCTCGTTAATCTACCACTGCCTCCATTGGTTTACAACTTACTTAATTACATTACGTCAGCTGACATAAACCTGGAGCTCTATTGTGACCCCAGAGACTCCTGTGAGCTCTGCAAGCTAGCTCTGTTTTCCTACCAGCCCGCCCTCTGCTTGGTCTGGGGTTAGATTCATTTTAATGCGATAATGTTGCAAAATCACATATTGGAGCATACTATCACAATTTGTAATCATTCTGATCCACATTTCAGCTGCACTAATGCACCTCTATGCGGTTGTTCAACTGAGGAAGAAGACCTGATGCAAAGAGTTGAAGATGAAGACAACAGGAGTTCGAGCGCCTGCTGTGTGGGAACCATAAGGAGGACGGCGTGTCTGCGTTTTTAGACAGTTTTATGTGTGGAAACACATCGAGCATGCTAACACATATTCGACGGCATCACCCAAACGTGTCAATCAATCAACAACTTTTCCCTGCGTTGTTTTTAAGAAGCCTCCACAGATGAAAGAAGACAGGGCCAAAGACATATATGAAGACACAGACACACACTGGAAGATCTCAGGCGGCGATCGGACATCAGTTAGCAGATCACAGATCATTCGAGGCTATAAAAACAAGCAGTAAAATCTTAAACTCACTGGTAACCAGTGAAGATCGACAAGGATTGGTGTTATGTTGTCCCTCCTCTTATACTTATACATATATATATATGTTTATATATTTCTGCCATGCATTAAAATACGACCTCTGTCAGATATATGTTCACTATTTACTGCTTAAGAGAAGTTCATTTTTGAGTCTCATCCCCAACTCTTCAAATACTGACGCTAGGGATCGGCCGACCCTTCCCACAATCCCAAAGCATTAGTATGGACCTTTAATGCACTACCAAACAAGGTGAAGCACCTTTTAGTTTTGAAATGCTCCCCCACCTGTGGAACAAGTTCCCTGATTGCAACCGTTGATGCAAATCTTCCAAATTTCTGATGTCTAATGCATCTCCGTGGCCCTGTCAGGTACTTCGAATCGCCTTGTGCCTGAATGGTGCTGTATATAAATTGTCTGGTCTTGCCTACAGGCTAGAACAACTATCTCAGATGAAACTAGGTGGACAGAAGGTGGAAGGAACTCTAACTCTCACCTCTGTCGGTTGAAAATAAATGAAAAAGGAGCCTAGCTTTATGCATTTGGTCACTTTTCTTTTTTCCCACTGTTGACTGTGACCCCTACAACGAGGTACGTACCAACATTACACCTCTACTTTCTAAATAAACCAATTATAAATAATAGGAATTAATTTAGTCAATTATGACTTACATTAAACATTCAAACATTTAAATGCACACCATTGTTGGCGGAGCAGGAGGGAGGCGACTACGCTGGGTAACACAAACAAATCAAACTGAAAGAACAAGCAGAGCGGGAGTGAGAGCGCCGTTAATTAACACTCTAAATTTAGCTCCAGCTCACACAATGCAATTGTCAGCAACATTATGGATGCTCGAATGATGTGAATGAACTGTAAACTCAAAGAAGAAGTGAGCGAGAATAAAAAGTGCATCGCCACCAAGAATAGCGCCGCCCAGACAAAATGGCCACGAGCGTTGATTCGCGGCACGTTCGGCTTCTTTTTTTCATCATGTGTAGGAACAAGAACAGCTGTCGCTGCCTTGTTGTGGCATCTGGTGGATTAGGAGGGGACAGAGAGGAAAAGAGGGACGCAACGGGGCGGCTGAGCACTACAAAGCTAAATGAGCTAAAGACATTTGAGAGATGACAAGACTGAACGATAAAGAAGGTTTGGGAAGATGACATACTTCGAAAAGCTGATGTTTGTCCTGAGAGAGACAGCGTAACCATATAACACTGCTGACGTGTTTTCAGGTCATGATACGTCCACAGGAAATGCCAAAATATTTAAGTTTGGAAACTATCTTTCTTTGGGTTTGAAAGACGTGCCAAGCAACATCTGTTGAGGAGTGGGATGGACACATCCAGCTATCATCCCTCCTGCTTTCTGTGATTACTAATTGCCTCTCTGATAACAGCTGAACGCACAATTTAGTTCTTCCATCACGTCATTTCCAGTGTCCTTTGACAGACAGCTGCAGAGGTCTCAAAATGGTGATTTGATCCTGGCTCCTAAGTGCTGCCTGGTTCGTCGGGTTCTTCGTTCATGTCCGTTGCATGTCACTCCAAAAAAAAATGGTCAGCAAAAGCAATCTGTGCAAGCAGCTTGTTATGACCCACATTTATGTTTATTGTTGGGTGGCGACCTCTAGTGGAGGTCACAATTATGACGGGAGCAAAGGAGGTCCACAGTTGAAGGAGGACGGTGTTGATGGACGGGTCAGACAAACACAGGACTTTTACCCAGAAGACTTTTACCCCTGTTACATTTTTAGTTTTTAGTACTGCTAATGTAATTCAATGACCCCATCTTTCTCCTTTTGAGCCTGGGGTCTACTGCGAAAGAAATTCAGCCCAGTGAGCCCAGTACCGAAACATGCACCACTCTCATGTGGACCTCCGTGAAAGAGGACCCTGCCCCTCTGTACATGTGGGCTACAGCAATTCTCATTGTCAATGGAAAAACAATATTTCAAGCACTATATTTTATTTCTGCCAATACATCCACCTAAATCCTGCACACTGGACCTTTAAGGTTATGCCTTAGTTGATGTAACATGGCGCAGAGTAATTATATCATCTATATTGTCCAAGTAAAGTGTGAAGTAGGGCGAGTTCAGATGTTTTGAAACAAAGGTCTCAGGGGAGTTTTGCTGTCAGCAGGTCACGTAAACATTCATCCCCCTCCAGCCTCCACACATGCACACAAACACACACAGAGCAACACACGTGTCGGTGAGGTGTTATCTATGGACAAAGCAGATACACTTTCACTCACCTCTTTGTCTCCCACTGAATCCTCAGGAGACCCGGGGGTGTTTTCACTGTTCTTGCAGTTTTGTCCCGTTAATAGATGTTCATTAAAATCCAATTGCTATGTTTTGATGTGTTTTTGTTTCCTGCATTTAACGAGCACAATTAAAACGTATTCTGTGATTCAATGCTATTGTCTCTGTGGACCTTTAAAGCGTTTTGGCCAAAAATACTAATTAGTGTCAGATTTCCACTGTAGATTAATTTACTCCTCTTTTTTTTCCCACACACAGACAGCCTCTGGTCTCTCTAATGAGGCCTGTCTAGGTCTGGAGGAGGAAAGACGAGAGGAAGTACAGGTGGCAGCTCTCTAATTATGTCCCCAGTGGATGACTACATTACCCAGGTACCCCAGGCCTCTGACAGGTGGGTGGGCAGATTTGAGATGGACCATCACTGGGATGAATGACAATCTTAATTAATCATTTCCGCACTTATTCCATCAGGGAAGGGTGTTACTCAGTGTTTGTTCCATTGTTAATTAGTGTCAAATTTACATCAGAATGATGCACTTTTGTTGTCTCAGCTCTGCAGAATTGAAATCACTGGAGGCGTTACTTGTCCTTCTCAGTAAAAGGTTATTTTTTTGTTTGTCTGTCTTGATAACAGCCACTACATTAGCTGTGAATTTTTGGTTATATCTTGGAGTATTGATTTTTCCAGTATCTGTGTGGGCAGCCACTGATAATGGTTAACAGTATGTCATTTTAAATAAGCAGCTGGGGACAGACAAGTGTTAGCTGTTAGCTTGGTCCCTGTGATTTTAGCACTCCCTACATTACTTGTGAATCAGACAGGCAACAAAATACCGAATACTCTGTTTGTTTGTATGCTGATGACTTAGCAGGTGTCAGCAGCAGCCTCAACAAAACTTAATGTCTCATGGGAGTCACTGCTTTTGTTAGCAAGCTAGGCTAACTAGCTTAAACTTTCTGTTAACGCTTATACGCCTACCTTGCTACCTTCCACTTCTTTGAGTGGAAGGAAAACTGTCAAGCGAAATATTTCTTCCAAACTTTTTAAAGGTCCCATATCATGAAAAACACGTTTTCTCTGGTCTCTACATATATAAGCTGTTTCCTCTGAGCCTGCCAACTCCCAGAATGATGAAAACAAGTGATTCCTGCATGGTCTCTGCAGCCCACCCACTGGTAAAACGGCACTCCTACAGGCTGTTCAGATTCTGCTCCTTTCGTTACGTAACGAAAGGACTCATTATCATAGGCCGACCTCCTCTGCGCGGTGATAGGAGATATCCGAGAGGGGGGCGTTCATCCCGGAGGTGAAGTTCGGTGTGTCCAGCAGTGAGACAGCAGGTAATGTCGTTGCTCAAAGCTGCACACGCAAGTAGCTCTGTTGTTGGTTGTAAAAATCAACATCAGTGCTATATTCTGTCCCAGATACAAAACAACAGAAGAGACAGTGGTTGCGTTTCATTTTTTAACGACAACGTGCCGGCTGCGGTTCTTGTTAGCTTGAGTGTGTGTGCTAACCACTCCACATCGGACTGCTTCAGTGACGAGGGACAGTACAAAGCTGGCTTTGCCTTGACACTGACCCTCGTAAAAGGATCAGTCCCACCCATACCGGACCCAGCAACTGCACCCGAGCCACCGATAAGTGTCGCCGCGGTTTGATAGTATTTAGTTGCCTACGAGTCTGGAGAAGTCCGCTAGAAATTGGCTAACTAGTTAGCTCTGCTTCGGTCCGCTATGCAATGGCGTTTGAAGCGATGTTGATGTTAATATTATTAGGAGGGAGCTTGGCTGTCACAGTAAAAAGGCTGGAAACATGTGCAGACTGGAGACCGAGACGATGCGAACAGTGTCCAAGAGTTTGGAGACTGTGTTGGAGACAAACACAGCTTTCGCTAGCTGTTAGCCATTAGCTACCTGGCACTAACTGTAACAACACATACGAACAAACTAACAATATTCAGACTCACTAACCATTCTGAAACGTCCTGCTGCAGCCACAGAGTCTGTACTTCTTCAGGAGCCTCTCCTTCTGGGTCCGATTCTGGGTCAAACTGGTTCAGTTGAACGAAAAAAATCTCCGCGAGCCATAGCGATACATCCACGTAAACATTAGCGCATGCTACTGCTAACGCAGGGGGAATCCTCTCCCTGAGAGTGACGTAGCAGGCAGGGCTCTCCAAGTGGGCGTTGACAGACGGAGCTCATTAGCATTTAAAGGTGCAGGCACAGAAACAGACTGCTCTGAATAGAGCTCTGTACAGTGACTTTAAGACAGCTGGAATTCAGGACCACGCATAGGTTTGGGGCAATGCATATCGAATACAGAGTTTTTGGACTTCTGACAGCTGTGTGAAATTGATGAAAAACAGTATAATATAGGACCTTTAATGTTGTAATGTGACAGTTTGAATTGCAGTTGATAGTTAACACACTGACATTACCAACGTTGATAGGCTAAAGGCTACAGGCAATGACGTCTAGCTCACTCTAGCATATTGCGAAGGGACAAACCTTTAAAGCACAAGGAGAAACGTCTTGTAACAACGGCTACATAAGCTATTCAGGGCGATGACACGACTTTAACAGTGTGACCAGATGTTCCAGTGACCGTCTCACGTTTGTAACAGGTGAGCTCGGGCGTTAGCTAAGGGGGCTAAGCAGTATTAAGAGTGTTAGTAATATTAATGTACAGTATCAAACTTAAATTAGCTTAGCTTTTACAATGGAAAAGTGACTCGACAATGAAAGTCTCTAATTCATGCAAGGTATCATGGGGGTTAGGAATAAGGTGGGTAGGCTACAGGCAATTGCGTGCTGCTGTCGTTGGGGCACCACAGAGTAATGCCAACTGATAATCAGTGCTAGCATTAGCAAGCTTAGAATACCATGTTGTTATGGGACAAACGCTCAAATTGCTAACAATTCATAATGAGCATAAGGGAAACACGTCTGGTATCAACACGCTAAGTAAGCTATTCAGTGACACGCTTCAATTAGAAGCGCACCACTGAAGCAAACACTCCCAAATGTTCGTCGACTGTTGCCATGGAAAACGCCGGAATCTTACATACTGCCATTTGCTGTTTGCTGCTACTAAAATAAAGAGGAAATCACTTCTCAGATGGGCCCTGAAACACCTTTCGTTAGGCTAATATTTCTTGGCTTCTGTCAACTTTGGATGTAGCCTGTTTCTCCACTACTGGATAGCGATCTCCCATTATTCCCTTCACTCCCCCATCCCCGGGCTCTCCTCTTGTTTCAGTAAACAGTAGTTGTCATTTCGAAACGGTCACGGGAGCAGGCCAAAGCGTCTTTGGCAGTGATTTGTGTGGAGGGAGTCGGGTCCCATCTGTTCCCTGTCCACAGGGGATGCTGGGTTAGCCAGCCAGTCTCCGCCACCACCACCCTCCCCTCTCCCACCTCCAGTCCTCCTTAACACCCAGAGAGAGGATAATGAGAACAGGGAGAGGGTGCACCGCACATCACCGGGCAGCGTGCATGTCTGGGCTCCCGCCTCGTCACGTCTCGTCCCCTCGTCTCCGTCATACGGACTCACGGCCTCAGCTGGTTGCATGTCACCGAGAGGTATTCTTCAAATGCAGATGAGCTGTTTGACATGTGTCCCAGTGACTGTTGCTGACGGTGGAGCTCTTTGATCACCCGCTGTAGCATTTAAAGGGTCAGTCCACCTAAATTACAGAAAAAGCATACTGTAATTCCTTTTTTGTATCTGCTCAAATTTAGTTTAAATTTGGGTTTAAGAGATGCTGTTACGTTCTTGCTTTACTCCAGTACAATGGATATGAATGTGCCTTTTTTTGGGTGATGTGATTTTTTTTTATATATATATAAAGAAATTGTCCCAATGAAAACTGTTGCATGTTCCGTAGATCCTTATTCTGTACATTATTCAGAGTAACAAGGACAATGTTTCTAGGAAGGGACATTTTTCTGAGACTGTCCCCAAAGACTTTTTTTTTAAAGACTTAAAACACAGAGTAGATATTTACCATCTATCTTTATTAGCAGTATACAGTGTAGAAGTTAGTGAGAAATATGCCTGTTAGGAATTTGAGTGGACTGACCCTTTAATCCCACAGTCAAGGAATACATAGTATAATCCAATAATCTTCAATCACAACCTTTATTCTCAAATCTATGTTTTAGTTTGAGAGTCTTTATACCTTGCAGCTCACTTACAGTAGTGGATGTATTTTGGTTCGCTTCCTCCGTTATCTGTTTAACAGTCAGTGGTAAAAATACATGCGGGTCAAAACACAGCATGAATCATTCATTTAAAATATGTCATTAAAGGGGAAACTGGCAGAGGATCCAGCTCTTGAAATGAGTTTTATTGTTATTTATATCCACTTCCTGCAAGCAGGTGACTCAGAGCAAGGTGTCAAACTCACTTGTGTGTAAGTGTTATCATTTTTCTCTGTAATGGGGAATCAATCAATTGTCCCTCCCCTGACATCAGCTTGGGCGAGCTCTTCTGTAAACACCGCCTGAGTTGTGACAAAGAGGCCACCACGATTTGTGCGTCGCCCCTCCCAGATGACGTCTTTCATTACCTCCCTGCACCTCTGACAAAATGCCCAGGCCTTATTCCGAGTGAGACGAGGCATCCAGTCATTTATTTTGCGGCCTCGCTCTCGTTGTCTGGCGCGGCCTGCGAGAGGCTGGAGGCTTTGAAAAACTTCACGACTTTAACAGTGTGACCAGATGTTCCAGTGACCGTCTCACGTTTGTAACAGATGAGCTCGGGCGTTGCGCTCTCTGCCTTGCCAGGAGACGCTGAGACGCGCTCTGGGACACACCCACACATGCACACGAGCAGAGGAAAACTCCTGACAGGCTCTCGCTGCCTGAAAATGAAATTCCGCTTCTCTCCGCCTGCAGAACGCAATGTGCAGAGATTTGCATGTGTGAATGAAAGTGTGTTCCCCGCCTCTTATGCTGTCTGAATACTTCACAATATTGCGTTATCTTCCTTTTCACCCCCTGCAAGATTAGTGTTGCACAGAAAAGCCGGCGCCTCCCTACATATATTCGTCTAATTTTTCAATATCTGACACTGCTCTGCTCCACATTCATGTTTCTTTGGTATTCGGAAGATTACTTTCCGTCCCGCAATCACGTTAAACAAAATGGCAGAAATAGCCAGAAAACACCCGAGCTTGTTCCTTGAGGGGCAGACTGAAATTAGAGCGTGTCAGAGGGTGAACATGGTCCTTTTGGGACCCGGGTCCAGACTATTATTAGAGTATTGATTCAGACAGAAAATGGACTGGCCTGGCACCGAGACTCTTTGCAGGATATTATTTCACTCGTGAGAGTTTTAGGGAACATTTCTTGTTTTTTTTTTTATTCCAATTTAAAACTCCCAGTAGAAATGTGGACGTCCTGTTCTGTGTTCAGCTTCTTCCTCCGTCTTCATCGAGGAACCTTAAAAATGATGCTGCTTGCTTTGGTGCCAGATTTTGGTTTCAGCTGTATTGAAGTCTACGGGAGAGAGAAGCACTAAAACCCAACATATCCCAAATGAAATCAGGGGTCGAAAGACGTGTCAAGAACACAATCAAAGTCATTAACCTTCTCTGTGTCTTCTTCTTTCATTTTCTGGAGGCCTTTCATCATCAGGAGTCAGACACTGTAGCTGTGTTTGGTTTAAGTGCATCTGTTCATGCATCTCCCAGCAACTCGAGTACAGCTGACACCACAGTCTGGCACCAAAGTGAGATTCGGTGATGTAACTCACATCATGTCCTTCATTTTTTAGGTTCCTTGCCAGACCAGCAGTCGTCCTCAGACCTTCCTGATGTTCCTCGGTCACATGACCATCCCCTGCCTACACACCTGCCCCTCCTTACTCCTAATTAATTACTCACTATATTATACACACACACACGAGTCCAGCAGCTCATTCTCTTTGCAAATTCATCTTATGTAGGTCCAGTCTGTGATTTGCATGCCTGGTAATCATTTTTGCCTGTTTTTTTTTGGTGGAGATTTTTTATTTTTTTTTCAGCCCTCGTCCTTTAGTTTTCCCTGTTTCGATGCTCCAGCACACCTGATTAAGATGATCGGCTCGTCATAAAGAACTGAGGAGCCACCAGGGCCAGGATTAAAAAAGCAATGCTCGTCACAAATTTAACATCTTAAAAGTTTCCTTGTGAATTAACAAATTCCACAATCAAAGATGGGACACAGAGAGTCTGGTGCACTGGTGCACAAATTATGGCTCAGAAAAAGACGTTTCTAAATTTTTTGATAACTTTGGTTAATAGTTACTTTTCTGATTACATGCTGCGTCAGAAAGTAGAGCCATTCAAAATAATTGTATTTTAACACCAACAAAAGCAACCTGATTTATTGGTACTTTTGATTACATTCAGTACAAGAAAATGACTTATTTGATACTTAAGCATATTTAATTTAACACACTTTAAGACTTTAACTCAAGTGCTGTTCGTATAGCTGGCTTCCACTTTTACCAAAACAATATTAAACCTGATTTCTTCACTTTGTCTCAAGTTAGTTAGATTGTTAGTTATGATATTATTGTCCTCAATGTTTCATCACTGGCTTCACAGCATATCAATAAAAAAACAGACAAAAACAATGTGACCATTTTTATGTGGTTTGCTTCCTTTTAGAGGTGGTCGAACAACATCACATCTACACGATTATTATATTATATATAAATGTATATTGAACTTTTTATGTATTGTGTCATGTTAAATACATTTACCCTCTGTCATATACTGTATGCTAATCTATGTCCACAGTCTTTTGAACAGATCTACATACAGTAATGTGCTCTAATGACTGTGATTGGCTGAGAACTCTTAGTATTAAGTGGTGTGTTGCTGCTTTCAAATGAGATTCTCTCCATTGTTCAAAAGCGGAGTCTGTCCTTTACAGTATTTAATAAGACACATAAAAGCCTCCTGCTCGGATTCTAATTATGCTTCATGAATCTCGCCTATAATATTAATAGTACGTTCTTTAGAGAGTGTTTGGAGTTATGTAAATTGCAGCATGAGAAGTGCTGTTGAAATTTCTCCACGTTCACTATCCCCATGCCTTACTTCTTTTTTTTTTTTTTACGTGACAAGATCATGAATTATGCAACCGGGTCAGCATGAAAGAGGTGTAAATTTGTTTTTTTCTGCGAGTGTGAGAGCTGCTAATGTTAATTCGTTTACACACTGATTCATTTTTCCACCACCAGCTGGTTGTCTCACACACACCTGCATCTGCCTACGCGCCTACTCACCTCCACGCACACACAGTATAGGATGCAGGGGTCAGAGGGGCGGCGGAGACGCAGGAGAAAATGGAGGAGTGAAGCTTTGAGTCATTCTCCACCTCCAGTCTCTCTGCCTTCCTGCTGCTCCTTCATACCTGATGGGGACACCTGACTGTTTGATGTGTGTGACAGCGGCACAGAGAACACCACACCCCGCCGTTCTGATCTGGTCTAATCATGGACCCACCGTGGCGCTCTCCCGCCAATCTGCATCCTGTCACCTGCGGGGGGAAAGGTCAATCCAGGTAACATCGCGGCTCGCGAAGGCAGTTACTCACGATTATTTGTGCCGTCCCAAACAAACATGGCCGCGGCGACACTCCGCCCACTTTCATCACAGTGCGAGCTCCAAAGTCCACGCCTTCACACAAGGCTGGATGCTGCAGGCTCAGAGCCAAGACGCTGAGCTCTGAAGCCGGTGCAGAAGTGCCTTCGGGTACAGCTTCTCCTAATGGCTTGGGAAGCTTATATTTAGCTCAGCAAGTGGACCCAAATGCAGAAATAAGGGCAGGCAGGTTGAAAAACAACAGTGAGCTTTAATAATCTGAGGAGGACAAACCATAAAGCCATGGGGAACAACTGAGGAACACATGTGGAATACACAAGGAAAACACAGGCTAATGAAAAAGACAAAGACAGGAAATGGAAGGAGATTACAAAGCACATGAGTATTAATCTGCATTGAAGATATACATAGAGAATGAAGCTCTGTTGCAGAATAGATGTGTATGAATTCCATCCATCTGTAATCCAAATTTGTTGACCAATCAGGTGCTTCTCAGCATAGTACGATCACACTACGTACCGTAAAATCCCATATCCACTTCTCCTCAGATTAAAATCAACTCACATTGTTGTTAACTTTCTCTCTGATAGACTTTTATTATTTGCTATTCTACTCCACTTATGTCCTCACAATCAGAATTAATAGCACAATTGTTGCACTGATGAAGTAGGTGCTCATATTTTTGAATCCACTTTTGATGAAAATCTTGTTTAATAAATTAAATAAATTCACCATTTTCCTCATTTTGCCCTTCTATGACAAAAGAAATCTGAGTTAAATCTTCTGATATTAAAAGGTTTCTTTGCTTCAGTAGCATCTTTTCTTTGTATTTGATTGAAAGGAGTTCAAAATGACACTTTCTATATAATTTTGCCATTGAGAAATCTTTTCAAGAGGTTCTGTGTTTAGAATTGGCAGCAGCAGTAGGACGCAGGGTTACCACCAGCCACCTCAGATCCTTCCAATCTGTAAACCACAGGCTGCTGCCATCCACCTACTCTAATCTCATCACGCAGCCAAACGGAGCAAGTTAAAAGAGAAGAAATTGAGGAAATGGTGAAAAATATGACACAACTGCCACGTGGTTACATTGAAAACAATGCAGGAGTTTGAGTTTGAGTTTTTTCCTGTTTTATGTTGAAAGTTGCTCATCGGGTCATGTTTTACTTTACACTTCCTGTCTTTGTCTTTTTCCCACCTTTTTCTGTGCTCACCTGTGTTTAATTGATTAATCAGCCCCTGTGTATTTAAGTCTGTGTTTCTCATTCACTCCTCATCAGTTTGTCTGTGTTTCCTGGTGCTGCATCGACTCTTTGATTGTCCTCTGTATTCTAGCTATTATATCCCATTTTTTTCTTAGGGTTTGTGTTTCTCTACAATTTCGTTTTTGTTTGTTTTTTTTCCGTTTTATCTTTAGCTTTGTTAATAAAGCTGGGCTTGTTTTGTTTTTTTACCCACCTGCCTCGGTCGACAGCCATGTCAACAGCTCTGTGAGGCTTAACCTAGGCACATCATGGCTTTGAGCTAAATGCTAACACCAGCATGGCTAAAAGATTGTTTAGGCTAATATCATCATGCTAACATGCTTGTCACTACCTAACCTGACTAGCTGCCCAATCAAAGTAGCGCATGTGCAGGTGCGCCTGCCATCTTGGAGAGCCAGGTACGGCAAGGCCAGTTGGACAAACCACATGCAGAACTGCAATAAAAGGATATTTGGTTAGTTTAGTTATGATTATGATGAACTTTGCTTATGATTATCTCGGACAGTGTTGCATTGGTTGTGTTTTGCGATAGATGCCTTTCTTTCCGTGTAGGACAAAGGTGATGTTTAATGCTTTGAGGCAACAATACTCCAAAATAATCATTAGCAAGTAATTATAATCATAATTAAATTAAACAATTTTACCGAGCTGTCCTGGAGGGTGGATTTGTTGCTAAGATGCTTATGCTAGAGGGTATGTTCACTGAAATAGGTTCATGTTAGAATGCTAACATTTGCTATTGTGAAAGCTTCATTTCAAGAGATATGGCTGTTTTTAATTTAAGGCCACATTACTTAAATGTAACCTGCACATCTTTGTTTAATGACAAGACACTAATACTACACTGGCCTCAGGTAAGAAAATAATATCTCAAACAATGAGAACAAAAAAATTGAGTGTCAAAAAGTCACAAACTAATGTGAGAGGCAATATTCCTCTAACACCTCTGCGTCTGAAAGGTGAGAGGTGCCCAAATGGAAGAGAGCAAAGTCTTAATTTAAAACCTAAATTACAGAAAAAGCATGCAATAAGACACTTGATGAAACATTATGATTTTTTTGTGTGTGTGCTGAGGCTATTAAGAAAGGGGGAGAGTGTTTTTAATGACAGAAGAACAATCATGGCATCCCTGCGCTCTCAGAGCGGAGTGTGAAGGCATCTTACACTGAGACTGATGTGCTAAAACGGTCTACGGCCAGCTGGGTCGAGGCTATTGACACTGTGGCTCTCCCCAAGGAAATAGTATGAGAGGTTTAATTCACAGAGCCTCTTTTCTTCTCACGGTAGAGATGGGGATCGGATCCATAGGAGCCAGAGAAAATGAGACACCTCAAATATATAAAATTGTGCAAATAATTTTTGCACAAGCATATGGTGCTCTGCTGTTTGTACTGATTCCACACTGTCTCTTTAAAAAGACCAACTATTATAACTTGTTTTCTGATTAAGGATGCAAGAAAAATTTGCTTTGAGCCTCAAGTGAACTGAAACTCTCTTGAAGAAACACTCAATAACTGTGGTGAGCTTCGTCTCCTCCTCCCTAGAGAAGGACATCTTTTAAATATGACTCCATAACCACACCTGAGCCATAAAAGTCCGTTGTTGGGTGAATTGATAATGAACACCACATGTGAGCAAACATATTTGCTGTATAATAAAGTCATATAATGTGTTTTACTGCCATCACACAGCCGAGCTTATCGACGTCTGTCTGATGATCTCCACTGAGGTCTGTTTAATGATCTCCACCGCGCTTCTCTCTATGAGCCGTCTGTCAAAATTCAATTAATTTGTCGGAGGTTATTCGCCTGTCAGTGTGCTGCATTTTAATAAAGCTGGAGAGCTTTGATAAGACCTCGCTTTAATTGACAGCGAGCAGGCGATAAAGCTGGCTTTATTTATTTCCTCCCTTTTATTTTGTATCTTACAGTCGAGGATTCTCCAGTGCAATTTGATCAGTGAATTAAGGATGCGTCCTTCAAACCCGCCTGAAATTGTATCCAGAGTTTTACTCGCGAGCGCTGCCACTTGAACTCCCCTCCCAGGTTTCAGAAAAGGACAGTGGCATCCCTGCGCTGGGGCTGGTCTTCCCTCGGATGTGCCGTCCCTGTCACGCTGGTTTTCTGAGCTGACACGTCTCTTTTCCATCAAAGCGGCACATCTGGCCCTCCTGGAGCTGGAACCAAATGTCACCAGGAGTCCCCCACAGAGTGATGCCAGCCCTGTTTGGGGTTACGCCACCAGATATTGAAGCATTTGAGTGTCATTATTGTGTCGCTGCCCACTGTGAAGCCTACGGACATTTTCCTCCATCGTCCTTTTTAAAAAAATGTTATATAATGGCTAAACAGGTTATCAAACAGGTTTCCTGTAGTGATTACACGCTCTTTTTTGTGAGTAAGAATCAATTTTGAGATTTAAACAGAAACAGTACTAGGGATTGAAATAGATAAAAAAATCACCAAAACCAACACTATTATTGGTTCCTGGTTAGCGGTCCAATTCTTCATCAATTCTGAAAGCTAACTGTATCAACAGTCAGTCATCTTCTGTAATACACAACCAGTAATATAACTTATGATTCAGTAGTTAATATTTAATACATCATCACTTGTTTTGTGCCAATCAATGTGGTTGATAGTTAATCTGCAAAAACTCATGAAGAAAGTGGTCAGTATGTTGATTCACAGATATTCATGAACTAATCATTACCTAATGATTCATTAATATAGTATCTCCCAGGCAGTTCTCTAGTAGCTCATCATTATCTACTGTGTAATCTCTGTATTAAAGTTATTCAGCAATTACTCACTGAAGATTCATCAACTATTGAGCCATTCCTGAGTCATTCCTTATTCGCTCCTCTGTAACTACTCAGGTTTTTGTGTTTTATACTTTCACAGCCTGCTAAGATCGCTTTACTATTCAGTCAGTACTGTAACAGTAGGTATGTCAGCAGATATATCAGCAGGTATGTGATATCTTGTGTAGCTCTGGAGGAGCTTTGTCAAATACGAGAAAAGATCCTTGATGATGACATTGAGTGTTATCGCAGGTCCGACTAGGAGACTAACAATTGATGATAGAAAGTCTACTTTATGAACTAGTGGCATTGAGTTTTGAAAGATGTGAGCATTCTCCAGACACGAGGCTCTGACAAAGAGAGGATGTGTTGTTGCATTGTGGGAAATGTAAGACAGGATTCCTGAGGTGAAAAGTGGACGAGTCAGACAGAAGAAGACAACTTGTTTTTCACAGAACTATTGTAAAGTCAAAATCCTCTAAAATGTTTGTGACCCTTCAAGATGAAAAAGAATGAAAACGTTATCTGCCATTAATTCCAGATCTCACACTTTTCTATCTACAGCGTAGAACTCCATGAGAATGCAATCAGCATCACTAGTTGCAGGTCGGCGTATCTGCTTCCCAGGGATTCTTATCAAAGGGATACCCCTCGAAACATACAAAAAGCTTTCCATAAATAACCACTTAGCTGTCAGGCACAAACATCACCCACGAACTTTCCCAGGGGGGGGCGCAGCTATTCTGAGAAAGCCTTTCTTCCTTTATGTCTCCTCATCCGCCACAACCATCATTTCTGCTGCTGTCCAGGTGCCTGATTCCTGCGAAGCTCTGCGGGAAAATGGTCAACACGAAGAGCTTTTACAGCCAGGTGGATGAAGGGCTACGTGTTCGGAATGCCTCTGGATAAAAATACACGCAAGCCCCCTGATCTCTTCAATGTTTCATTCACCTTTGCACTCTGTCTTTTTTTCTCGCCCATAGAGACTTGATCGAGTAGATCTCAGACCGGCCTTGACAGGTTAAGTAGGGCACGAGACGCAGCTCTCTGCAGGTCTCGGCCCGCTGCTAGCTCACATTACTTGATACATCTGTTTGAGGACTTTTCTTTAAAAGGCGATAAGTCAGGCTGTCACGGACACTTTCCCCCTGGTGGAGTCTAATTTTGTGCACAAAATAGCGAGGACTTCCGGTTAAGGCTTTGGCGTCTGGAAATGAGTTTTCAGCATATTCCTCCTTTTCCAAATGACTTCTGGCTTGTTTGCATAGTGACTGCCACATTTTCAGATTCATGCTGATGTAATTTATTACGATATCCCACGCACATTCCTCTGGGCTAATCCTCTAATCATTTGAAACAGGAAGCTCTTGTCTTGGCCGGACATCTATTGAATAATAAACTATAATGTCTGCCTGTGTTAAATAGTTTAAGAATGGGATATTTTCTAGACTTTCGATGACTAGAAGCAAAAACTTTTATCAGCACCACTCATTTTGTATAATAAAGAGGCGTTATTCAACGACTGGTTAACAATTCAAAAGAAACTGACATTATTTCCCATGAATGAGAATATTACATGTCGTACACAGTTCACTTCACAGACCCAACCGCACTTTGATCCTGCTACCAGTGCTGGAAGAACTACTAATGCAGTGCAATTTAAAAATATTCATTTACAAGTAAAAGTACAGATGTGTTACTACAGAAGTGAAACAACATGCAGAATGGAGCCTTTCTGATTGATATTATTGTATTGTGTTTAGCCTATTACGTTCTGTGTTAGCAGTACATGTATTTACATACAATTATTATGACTATAGGCTACTTTGACATGCAGTTTTGGGCATAAATTGTGATTATTTTTTACTTTTTATTTTGGACTGAGCTTGTTTGCTGTCTCACCGGGAGTTACTATCAGTTTATCTCTCTGTGTGGTAATGTGTAGACCTTTGGAGAAATCTTAAAGACATTTAGTATTAGCTGGGTTTCGATCAAAGTTGGACATAAGCTAGCAGTTTATGGTCAGTCGACTATTTCAAAGCTTGAGTTCTGCATTATGGCCATTGTCATCTTGGTTTTTCAGAGCCAGATATGACCATTTTGGTCCATGATAAGAAATTCTGCAAGTTATGAAACAGATTACTTGTGCTGTGATTACTTACTTGAATATTTCACATGCAGTATTAACTAACTCATGAGTTTTCAAGTGAAAAGAACAGGAGCTACATCATGCTAGCTGTGAAACAAACACACATTTCCACCCCTGCTAAGCAGAAATTAAATTCATGTATTAGCGCTAACAAGATTCCGGCTGAGAAAAATAAAATCATCCTGGAGGTGCAGAGGGAGCTCAGACCAGATATCTTTTTGTTATATATTTTGCAAATTAACACATTATTTCCCACGACTGATTCCAAACTAGTCCACAGGTCATTAGTGGACTCCCTACGAGAGCTGTGCTGGTAATAATAACTAGCTCAGGGTCACAGGGAATGCACACAAAGTCACTGACTGAACACTGCACCCAGACCCCCGACCAGTCTGAGGGGAGAAGAAGAGCTCCAAAGGCTGAGCAAGTTTGGACTGGATGAGAAAGACAGTCGTTGGAGGTGTGTGTGTGTGTGTGTGTATGTGTGTGTGAGTGTGTGTGTATGTGTGTGTTGGGGTTTAGGGGCAGTTGTTCCTGCTGGACATGACTTTATTTAAGGCGAGAGTAAATGCCAAAGTGGCCCAAAAGGTGCCTAATTAAGCCGTCCACTGACTGGAAGGAGAGCTTAGTGGTCAAATCATTATATCCTCGCCTTTCACTTCATCTCCTCCTCGGCGAGGGAGAAGGTCTGTAATCATTAACGAAATGTTATGGATGAGTCCTTGAGGAGAACCTCTGCTGTGTTCGCGTGACAATCCGTCATGTATTGACTTGAGTTTGTCCAATGAAGGGAAGCTACAGCATTGTGAGCCCGATATAAGAAACTTTGGTCCAAACTGGCTGCCCGTGTCCTCACTTTCTAACAAGCTGTCCGAAGTGTCTGCGCGATCTAAAGGCTTTCTGTTTGAGCCTGTACCTGTCACTGTCCTCTCTGTATCGAACTGAACCAATGACATCAGCAGAGGCTCACAGCAGGGCCTGGGAACTGACATTATTTGTTAAAGCTGACATGCCTTCAGTGCAACATCTGGAATCTCAGCCTGGCTGAATGACAGATGTCAGAGGGATCTCGTGCTCATCTGTCTCCCTCTAGCTCTCAGGGATGTGGATGTGCAGCTCATTAGCGTTGAGACAGTTGAGTCACGCATTTGTTTCTCAGGTTCTCCTCCTTTACAAACTCTGACACTCAATAAAATACAGCTTGACAAATTCATTCGTCACTCCGTCGGCTTTTGAAGACAAAGAAGGTAAAAATAGCATCTGCCTGCGTTTTTACTTCTGTTTTAAAGGACATAAAATTGCAAAATCTATCTATCAACATAATTTTTCACACAAGAACGTTGCACATGAGGGTGTTTCTTAAATTAAAGTTAATATTTTCTCTGGTACTGCGCTCCCAGGGTGTCAGAATTGAAGTTTTTAGCCCTGGATTTGAAAACTAACTGATGAAATCCTCATATATTTCCTTACAACGTGGTTTCATAAGGGTTCTGGCCCGCCAACCTTCACTCGCACCTTTAGAGTTACTCCTGGCGATGTGAATCACCACATCAAAGGACATGTACTAAGCTCTCCAAACATGACGGCAAGCAATTAATCCTCAGTGGAAAAGTCAGATCAGAAAAAGAGGAGCTGAATACTAAATACAAACGGTTCAAAATGAGAACCTGAACTTGTTACCTGTTTTCAAAATCAGTCAAGGAACCGCAGAGCGGAGGCGATATCGAAGGTCAAGCTCGCCTTAGTGGGTGTGTGTGTTTGTTTTACGAATGCTTGTGTCTGCGTAGTTCATATGCATGCAACTGTGCCATTCCTGGAAACGTATGTAAAATTATCCTTTAACGTCTAGCCCCGTCTAGCCATTAGTGCTAGCATGCTTTTGGGCTCTTTTGAAATGTTATAAAGTGCATTTTTTCCCCAAGCTGTCAGAAGCTGTATAAGTGCTTCTGGCATTAATCTATAGGAACTCGAGCACACTTAATTATTTATTTTTCTCGGCTAAATCTTTAATGCAAAGAATAGCCTGCAGATGACGTGCAACTGCCGGGTCCAGCTCACATAGTCTCACATGGACTCACAAGTTCAAACTGGATAATAATGTCACTGGAAATGAATGTGTTTTTCTAAGGAAATATTCTGGTGCCTGGCAAAAAAATCATTATAGTTCTTTATTTCTTTTTTTCATTAACTTTATGCATAAAAAACAGTCTTAATAAAAACAGCCTAAGAGCAAAACACATAAAAGTACATATATTTGCATAATTTTCGAGCTTATGGTTTTAAAACTGTGATAAACTATATATTACTGGATTTGAAATCTAATTGGTCACCTGTCTACACAACCGTTCATTGGCTGTTGTAGGACCGAGGGTGGGCATATAACTCATATATGTTCAAATGAGCTGTCAATCAAACGGCTGCTGTCATTGTGTCATTGTAACAACATTTAATCACTGAATCCTGTGTTTTGGACTAAATACTGAACTGGATCTGCTACATTTGGGAACAAGAGAAGACAGTTTTACGTTGCAGTTTGATGCAATACTGAAACACCCAGACACTTTTTTGGTGAGTTGGCAAAACTTACTTATGGATTTTGTTTGTTAGCTTGTTTTTTTTGTTGATTGCAACTTGCTGATGTGGTTTTAGCTTGAAATGGTTGGCATAGATAGAATCACAAAAATCAAAACTCATTAACAATGAATGGCGTCACTATGTACTTAAATTGAGCCACTTCCCTATTTGTCCAGCTATGTTTGTAAAGTTTGGCGAACTAGCCTGACGACCTGTAAGCACCAAAACGTTTGGTCAGTATGAATCATTTACACAACAAAATGTGTATATGTAGGGCATAGACTTAAAAACACCAGAATGCTCCTTTAACTGCTTGATATTTTGCCAGGAATTATCACTATGCACCACGTGGTCTCGACACTTGACACAGGCAGAATTTGTAAGCCTCGTAAAAATGAAAATGAACTTGACGAGCTCGGTGATCTCGAACATGTTCGGGGGTAATGAGCAGTCCTGCCACCGAGCAGATTCAGTCCATGTTTTTTCTCACAAGCGTGGCTGCGAGCCAACTCCTGTCTGGCTCACCTAATTATTTCTGTAAACTAGTTAGCTCAAACAAAGTCATTCATTAAAGTGATTGCCACCGGCTTTGATTGGTCAGAATCCCTGATGACGGATTTGTTTTATGTAAATAAGTGTATGTGTTATCGGGTTATTCTGTAACTGTCCCTTTGGACCAGAAGTCCATTCGTCCTACAGCGTGTTAACCAAAAAACACTCTCTCTGCGTGTTTGTTGCCCTTATTATTGTGATGCTGGGTTAGAGTTTGGGTATATTGTTGGTCTATGAAGGAAAAACGCTCGTTAATCACTGCAGGCTTGGAGGACTTTCAGTGCAAGTTAGTTTTTTTGGATAACAGGCTTTCTGAGAAATGTGCTGCTGGACCAGAGGGACACTTTTCTGATTACTGGTGTTTTGGAATAACGGACTGTCGTAAAACCATTGAATGGCTCTGACCTCCTCCCTCTGTGGACTTTGTGGCTCCATAATAACGTCACACTCCCCTTGCTCCCACTGGGCCGAACTCATAATTACAATCGTGGCTACAGGGCTTTGTCACTTCGACGTATACACATGACATTTTTTGGGCCCTTGCTGAAAACGACGGATGGAGTCATTTTTCTTTGAGGGGACAGCGTCACTGTTTGGCCACGATGACGCGATTTCACCTGCGTCATTTTCACTTTGCATCATCTTTATTTCTGAGGCTCACTGTTCTGAAGATGAGAAAGGGGGGGGGTGTTATTTCTTTTATATCCCTTCTCTCTCTCCCTGGTCTCTCTCGCACTTAGCTTTGCTACTGCAGTCAGTATCCAATGTTAAGTCCCTCCTCTCTAAAATAGAGCTCCAGAGCCCTGGAGAGCGGATGCTGAAGTGACGGCATGTCATCGCTGTCCCATATCAGTGACTCACTGAGGCCTGTGTGCCCCGGCCTGTCACCGCCCTGTCGCTCTCCCTTGCTGGGCCAGTTGGCAGCACGACGCCTCACCACCTCGGCGTTGTTAACACCAGCTCAGGAAAAAAAATAATAAATCCTCACCTGATGGAAAGTTTCACAAGAGGAAGCACCTCTAAAATACCCGTCTCTCCCCATATGTTACCCTGCAGCAGCATAAACCTTCAACTTCAGCGTGAAACAAAAAGAAAGCATAACATAAGGAAATGTATTCGTGCTGGCCTCAGTGGCAGGCCTTGAATCACGAACTCTTTCGAGTGCTGGTTAATTTGGTTTACAGCCTCAGTCTTCCCCCGTTGCCGGAGGGTGGAGTAATTACAAACGTCAGGGAAATGGATTTCCCTAAACAGCTAGAAAACACTATGTTATGTTGTTAAAGGAGATGTACTTAGGGCCAAATTTGCGAGCTGTCAGGAACAAGGGGGAATAGGGAGGGAAGTAATATAGTGCGGACTTGGAAATGTAACTTAAACCAAACAGGGAAAAAGCTTTATGAGCCATGGCAGGGGCTGCGGGGCATCCGGCCCCCCAACGCGAGCAAAATATTTGAAATTGTAATTTGTGGGTTAATAAAAAACCACGTGTGTGTAGCTGTATTTCTTTGTTGCTGATCTATAATGATGGGATTTTCAAAACACGGGGGGATGATGGTTTACAGAGCCATCCTCTGGGCTCGTTGGAAAAAATAAGATGTGGAATTAAGTCCTTTGTATGTTGAGTTTTTCAGAGTGGCCACACTTTGAGGCCTTTATTTGCTTCTCTGAGTTCAATTTCAAATAAGAAATAGTACTTTTAGAGGGGTTACTCAGTCGCTTTCAGGTGCTTGAGAGGCCTTTTCCGTATCAAAGCTAAATCACAAGAGGCTAAAATGACAAATACATATAACAGCAGACAAATTAGTGAGAGTTTGACTTACACCCCGAGCAATTACACCCCTGTTACGGATTAACATTTAGAGAAGACGCACGTTTGAACCCCTCGGTCTGCCGCCACAGGATACCTTTTTATTTGACCTGAAATTCATTATAGACAGGTCAGGTTCCGTTGCTACCACTCAGCGTTAAAGGTGGAACTCATTAATCTTTGGTGAGAGCCCGTCCCACCTCGTTGGAGAAGAGTTTGGGAATGGACCGATCACATCACGCAAGGCGGAAACTTGTTAGAAAGGAAGCAGAAAACTTTGCAGCAGAGTTGAATGTTGAAAGTTGTTCCCTATGGTGACTGTTTGTTCTGGCTGAAAGTGCTGTCGCTGGAAGATGTTATTAGTATAGCTAGCGAGCTAATTAAGCTAACACTTGTTTTGCAAAATAATCACCTGGTTAATGATTGAGTGAGACATGTAATGTGACAGACAAGTCATTTCAAATGTGTGGACGTATAGGAGCACTCAATTATTGATCTGCCCTGTAAACAAGGTGGCACCATGTCCCCTCCTGCTTTATCAGTGAATTTACTACTCTGAATCTACCCTTGCAATTCGTGCAACACTTTATATTCTCACCTTGATGGGGGGTGGATTTAGGGCAGGCAGGGGACTTTGGGCACAAAGACCAGCTCAGATAGTGTTGAAAGATGTGTAATCCAGGCCTTACACTTTCACTCTTGGGTTTATTTATTTCATTTTTTTGTTCATTTATTTGTGGGAAGGCTTTCAAAAGGCCTGACGATGTTTGAGAATATAGTTAAAGAATATTCATATTGTGAAAGCTAGAAATTGGCTTTGTCAGCTGTTTTTTTGTTGTTGCAGAAACTGACACAATATGTCTAAACAAGCATCCTGACAGTGTGGCGAATGTTCCTTGTTATTAATCAGTATTCAAATTACCGACTACAGTGGATCTCACTCAACTCTTTGTGGATGATTCACCATCCCTTGGCATTATACAGTGAAAGGCAACAGAGACGGTCTTCGGCTTCCTGTCTTTTTGAAGATGCGAGTTTGTCTTCAGACTACTCTCCTGGGCGGAGACGTTGTTATTGGTGTTAAATTTAACACAGCTTAAAGTGATATTTCACAAGTGAAGGAAACTTCAAAATGAGTTCATGCGGCACTGCCCTCACAAAAAGAAGAAGAAGAGAAATTGAAGGGTACCGAACAACTGTTAATGCAATTATATAAACCTCGGAGCACATGATGATTCAACTATAAGCGTAAAAATAGAAGACAAATGTGGCACAAGTCATCTTGTTATTGAAAGGAGATGCTCAAAAGGCAGGTCCAGCTATTCTCCCTTTGTTTATTGCCACAGATAGAAAAAGAAGTAAAAGCAAAAAAGTAATAACAGAATTTAAAGGAGACATATTCTGCTCATTTTCAGGTTCATAGGTTTATTTTAGGTTACCACTAGAATATATTTACATGCGTTCATGTTCACTGTGCAAAACACTTTCTGACAAGCCTTCAATGGTTTGTTTCTTATTAAAAAAAATAGATTTTCGTACAATTTGCTTTAAAACCCTCTTCGAACAGATAAACTTCACAGGGCACTACTTTACTTCCACTTCATCACTTCTCCTGCAGTCCGCTCAATATCAGGAGAACAGACCCAGAGAGTGTGAGTCGATACCCAACAAAGGTTATCCATCGGATTCTTTCCATAAAGCTCCGATCCATACTGCTGTATGAGCAGCCTGTTCAAACAGCCGCCCCACCGCTGGCTTTGTTTATACCGTGACTTATTGAATCGAGGCTATTTTTATTAGTCTTAAATATATATTCCCCCTGCTGACGAGACAAAGGCTCGAAATGATAGCTCCCCATGTGTTTGGAGGTTATAAATGACAAACAATTGGACTTTTTTTTATATATATTTGTGTCATATTTTGACTACAAACTACGATGTCATAAAATTTACATATCATTTATTTCGCCTCCACTTCCCTGTGTAGTCTTTAAAGGTCAAAGTAAGAAAAAGGTTGTGGTTGCTGTTCTGCAGAGGCGGGAGTTTCGGGAGGCGTCGACACACAACTGGGACTGTGATTGATGGAAACCCCTCTGAATAACTGTGTAGCTGGCTCTTACCGGCAGCAACCTGCCAGCGCCACGGTCTCATCAACACAAACCCACATCCCACACTCACAGATTTACTCTCTTTCACAACACACTCGCAGTGCCACGGCGTCACACGGTTGTCGCCCTGACACACTTGGCACAGCTGAGATCAACTGTACTACTTCGGCCCTCTTTTCAACGCTCAGTAAGAATCCAGGTTTGGGTTCATCTGCCCTTTGCTCGGCTGCATACATTGTTACATGTCAGGACACGAGGAGGGTCAACAGATAGCAGACATCCTTGTGTGGTCAGTGCTCCTGGTACAGGTTTTCCCTCAAAATCTGGAGAAAAATATAACCAAACATTTAAAAAATATGCCAGAGAAAATTTGGATTCCATCCATTACTGTTATTAGAAGTTCAATTTTGAGATATTTGTCTTCACGTGATGTACACATTTTCCCTGAAGCCTACAAAATAAAAGAAGCGGCTGAAGCATTTATGGGCATCACATGACTCGTGCCATTGTCAGAATGTGACCCATTCAGTCAGATAACATCTGAAAAGTTAAGAAAAGTCACACCGTTGTGTCACTTTATCCACATTTGAATCATCAGCGGGCTGAACCAGAAGCTGCTCCGGTCGGCGGTACAGTGCACATGGGACGTCACCTCCACGGATCGCTGCTGCAGTCAGGGGAGTGAAGATGAATCCACTTCTTAATCTAAACTCATTTCTTATTACTAAAAGTTAAAAAGCAATCAATCCAGATCAGAACAGACTCTGATGTGACTCTGGGTGTTTATTCCTCCAGAGGGTCTGGCTCTGCCTCGCTTCTCTCCACCAGTAGTTATTTTTAAATGATACGTCTTCGTTGGGTAATAATGTTTTGATCATTTGACCAAATATGATGTATTGAGGATTTGGATTTTATGAAATAACAGAGAACTGTCCTTAAAACTATCTTCAGTGCCACTTCCTCCACATGGTGCAAACCTGGTTGTTGCCAAGTTGTATCTTATCAATGTTAGTATGCAAGAACTCAGCCAAAAACCTCTCCTTTGCAAAGATGATAATGTCCATTTTGATTGAAGGGCTATTCAGGGTTGTAGTTTACATTGGATTTGAACTAGAGTGCAACGTATTGAAAAATAATTCTAAACTATTCAAAAACATGAGGTGGTAGGCGATTTTATTTCATTTGATCGGTGTTGTTGTTTTCTAATGTAAAGCATCTTCCTCTGTATTCCTGTTTTAGAAATAAGGAACACAATAAATACTGCCTTGAAATATTCAAACCCGGGACTTCATGTTTTTGTGGCTGCACGACTGCATTAAAATATTCCAGATGTCGACCACATCATGCTAAACACATTCATCTCAAATTAAGCCTGACATGTTTGGTATTTTTTAAAGAAAGTTTTGGGGTCGCCACCAGAATTTCAACTCCCGCTCTGTTTAGCTGCGCACTCATTACTAATTCAGTTCAGTCCAATTATCAAGTGAAATGGTGCTTCAAACCTTGATTTTTTTTTTTTCATGCCACCTCTCTGAATCATTCTGGATCATCAATTGGCCCGCCGACTGAAAACAATCCTACAAACAAAAGTGTCAATTTGAGAGAAGAAGGACCCGATGTCATATCATTACCACTGTCACACTGAGCTTTGTTCGGGACACCGCTGACCTTTGCTCAGCAGAAGAAAGGGGGATTGGTATTCTCCAGCTCAGCCTGACGACGTGAGAAACCAATGAGGATTCACAAACCGAGCAGGCACGGAGCACAAATCCCAGGCCCGTTACTGAGGGAAGGAAGGACGATTCAGCGCGACTACATTTCCTGTGTAATGGCACAGCTGAAGTCTGGTGAATACAATTATGAACCTAATGAGGTGAGCATGAGATGAATGACGGGAGTTCAGTGACACTATGGGACACGGGACAAAGAGAAAGAAAACAAACACTGTGAGGAAATACTGTGTGAGGACACATCTTATATTAACAAATATAACAGCGCATGTTTGACTGGTCCAGGTTTTAAAACCTAAGCAACATTTCTTCTCTGTTTTCTCCGTTTAATTGTTTCCTGTTTCGTTTTTGTAGGTTTTATCCTTGTGTGTCGTGCTTTGTTTCCCTCATTCTTTCCTGTTCACCTGTGTTTCATTTGTTGATTACCCTCTTCGTATTTAAATCTGCATTTTCCCTTCATTGTTTGCTGGTCCGCCCACGTTACCAGTTGTGTTCCCTGCTCCTGTCTCGTGTTTTATCTGCGGTCAAACCCTCGTGATTAACGCACGGCAGAAGACATTGGCCGGTGATGAACACACCATTACACAACCACCATTACCGTCTGACAAATACTCACAGATGAGGTTAATGTTTTACTATTATTCAAGTTACGTTTAATCTCGTCTTCTGACTTCCATCCTCACTCTCTCGCTCTGTCCTGAAATGTTTAGCGAGGGTGACCAAATGAAACGTAAAGTTACACGAGGTGAGCGGTGGATTTTTTTGTTTGAGATAATGTAGCACACAACTCAACAAAAGGCTGTATATGACAAAGTCCTAGTAGTTTTTCAGACATTTATATTGCAGAAATCTTACACACACACACCTCCGCACACCCGCAGTACCATCTCACCGTTTAGCAACACGATTACATTAGTGCTGACAGACTCTGTGGAACAACAACGACACGATCAAACATGAGCACAACTTTATAGTTTTACCGCTCAGTTCCGTTGCACAGAGGGAGTCTGGGATGCAAGCTGTCGTAAACAGCAGCCTTTGGCATTTTTTCTTCATTCGCATAGATTCCTTTTCCTCCCACAGAATCAAAAAACTTGCGCGGTTTTGTTTGTTCCTCCTCTCACCCTGCAGCGACGGTGATGCAACGTGACCCGTCGCTGACACAGAAACAAATATTGAAGAAAAAGCTTCCTGAAGAAAGATTAATGAGGCGTCTTCTGTGCAAAGTCTTTATTTGCAAAGTCATTTTCCCTTTTGAAAGCTGCCCATTCACAAATTCACCTTTCTGCTACTACTACTACCTGCCACTGCTTTACTAATTTACAGCGCTGTACATTTGAATGCATTAAACAGCGAGTGGTGAACTGTTGAGACAGACGGAAAAGCGTGCTGTCATGAATCTCTCTGTTTAACAAAGCCAAAAAGATTTGTAAGGCTGGCACAGACTGATTTCCTGCCTGCTGCCATGCACCTGTCAGCCATTTTGACACCTCCGCTGCTAATATCCCTCAGTTCATCTCCTTCAGTGACGATTTTGGACCAGCTGCTCTGGTTTGGATGTTCAAACAGTCCTCTTCCTTCTCCCTGACACCTTTTCACTGACTCGCTGACAGACAGATCTCCGCACGAGAGACAAGAGGTATTGTGTGAATGAATATGGATGGAGCCGTCCATCTGTCCATCTGCCATTAGGCCTCGCTGACGCTGAATGCTGACAGCGCTCGGCGAGAGGCTGGAAAGAATCTGAAAATGAGCCCGATGCGAATGAGGCTCTAATGTTTTTCCCCGGAGAAAAGCCTTCGTGGAGTAGATTCAGTCAAGTTTATACTCCTTGTAGAAGCAGAATTGGGAGGTGTGACATTTGAAATATTAGCTTTGAACTTTCTGTCAATATGCGGAGAGCGGCTGTCAAAATTTACACATGAAAAGAGAGAGAGAGGTTTAGGTGAGATGAGACAGAAAGACAGGTTCATATTCATATATTTCAGCTGAGCTGGAGCCCACCCCGGCACGAACCGGGCGGAGGGGCGGGAAGATTCCCTGGAACGGCAGGTTTGCCACACAGGAGACAAAAAAGTACTAACGCGCACTCAGACCAGCGGGCAATTAGCATTCTCCACTCCACCTGACGTACACGTCTCCGGATGTGCGGCGGGAGGGGGAGCGGCACGAAACCCACACAGTGACAGGGCGGACTAATTAGCGGAAATCAAATTAAAAAGTGAAGACGCAAGATGTAAATAAAAGAATCACAATACGGCATCTGTTATTCAGCGGGATGAAATGACAGAGAATCAAACCACTGAACAATTGGTGTGCGTCTTCACAGATCTACCCGGCGCAGTGTTTGTGTGGTAACTTCTTCCCCAGCTTGTTGATTTGTTAGCTTGTTAGCTTTTGGCTGTCAGCAGCTTGCAGCAAGACTTCCTATTCGTCAGTAGCACTGTTGTTCAGGCTGTCGTCTGCGGTCGCCTTTGATCAGACCTGAGACTGGGGTTTTGCAATAAAAGCCCAACCGTAGTTTGAAATCTTGGCACGGCGGAAGAACAGGTGCTGTGAAATGGGACCAGATGTGAGCTGTTCTATGTTTGAAAGGTTGAAGGTTAGAAAATGACCACAGTCTGGTTTATTTATGTTGTGCGAAGTGGCGTCTGTATTTCGAAATGAAGACGACTCATATTTGGACCTTGTGGCATTCCCAGAGACAGATAAGATACAATTACCACAATTAAACCAGCATGTCTCTTTAGTGCCTAAACCTAACCAGAGCATAAGCACAGTGTTGAGACAAGAGAATTTTTTTAAATTCAACCTAAAGTTTACCAAAAATTTCAACATAAAGAATTGCAAAGCGTTAATTTGTCCGTGGTTTTGCAGAAACATACTTGGCCAAACAGTTGGCGAATTGGTTGCAATAGGCCGGCAACTCCTGTGTTCAACGAGGATGAATTACCATTTCTGTCGAAGGACTCTGGTGGCTTTGATCAAAGCAGTATCATGACTGCAGCTGACAGCTATCTTAGGGTGAAAATAATCTAAATATAGCATACGCTTCAACTGATATTGATAATTTAAATACAATTTGCTGCTGACCCCATCCTCAGCAGTACATTGCTTAGCTTCCGTGCTGCTACTCCTGTCTGCGTTTTAAAACTGGGGGCACGCTGACCGCCATCTACTGTATGTTATACAGTGACTTTGGATAGGTACCTCACACGACCCCGTCCCTCTAAGCATCTGTGAGCTCCATTGCGTTCCTGTAAAATGATGAGCTCGACAGTGTCTCCATTTAGCTCTGAACCACGCTCATCTCTGTTCCTCCCCTCTTCAATATGTATATTTAATGACAGCCGGATTTATCGTGTCCCTTGGGTGGACATTTAATAAAGTACATGGCGCTACGTTAAATCAGATTATGTTACCAGCGCCGTCACCCTCCGAAATACATTTAAGATATTTGGCAAAGCGTTTTTCCTTTGATTCTCTCTCATCTGAAATGTGGAGGTAAATGATTCCTTCGAGGAGATGAAATTATCATTTGAATGCTTATCAGAGAGGAAATCAAAGCTCAGCACATCGGCTGAAAATCCACTGTATTAAATCATATTAGCTTTTCTGCTGAATAATAATGAAGTCGGTGCGCAAAAAGGGCCTTTTCTTTAATTGGTGCTTATTTAGCTGTACTGTCTATTTTGTAGAAGAGAGAAGATAAGAGCTAAAAAAAAATATCCACTGCTTGTTTTTTCTTTCTTTTTTTTTTACCACAAAACTCCTCATTAGAAATGTTAGAACATACTAGATGTGCTACCACAAACATCAGAGTTGGTGGTAATAAATTTATACCTTGGGATTTGTTCCCGCGTCTGCACACTCGACTTCAGATTTCACATTCTCTCTGATGATGCTGACTGATGAAACTACTAAGTGCTGCAGCTCGTTCACTGTAGCTGCTGCGGAGCTGCGAGTGCGCCCGGCGAAGACAGCGCGGAGGACAGGGCCGAGGGATCGAGGCAGACGAGGAGAAGCAGCACCTCTTTGGAAATAATTATCTCTCTCATCCCCCCGCGGCCTCCTGTGGGAGATCTAGCCGTGATGGCTGCCAGTTTGCCGCACGGCTGTGTCTAAACCAAAGGCTTTGTTTTCCCCTTCTGTGAGGGGAGTTGTTGACAAAGCTTCTGACTATTTACAGCAACATTTTCTCCAACTCTCATACCCAGAATTACATGGGAAATACGTCTGGCAGTTTACCATTGGCAGTATAGTCTCTTGTGATAACTTACACAGTGGAGGGAACGCACCCACTCATTCATTACCGCGCTTAAGAGCAACAAGACAAGAGTCTGCTCTGATCAAAGGGTGTTAAAACAACTTATGAAGATAAGAAACATCTTCAAACACTGATTTACGTCTATTACTTACTACACTCCCATTAAATGAGAATCGATTTTACGTGTCAAAGTCTATTTAACATCCCACTCCCCGTATGTGAAAGCAGTTAGATGCAGTGGTGGAAAATAGCTAAACAGATTTTCCACTAATACTCCACACATTTTACATACTAAAGTGTGCTAACAGGTCTCAGGGAGCACGACTGGATATGTGAAAAAGTAGTTTAAAGCCTTTTGTGGTTGCAGAGGAAGCTGCATGTTATCTGATTAATCTCCTCCAGTAATGTCACTCAGTGGCATTGTGGGTAATGTAGGCACCAGGTTTGGAAATGCAATCCACTGGTCTAGCATTGCACTCATAAACAAATATCAACATCAATACAGCAGAACCAAACATACCGCTTTTTTTATTTCCATACATTCTTCTTACTTTTCGAAGCCTGCTGCCTATGTTACCCACAATGCAACTTAGCCACTGAGTGACATCACTGGAAGCAATTTATCAGATTCAACTGGCTTCCTCTGTAAACACACTTTGATGTGCAAACTTGGTGGAGTTACATTTAAAGTAAAGTGTTGAAGTGATTATTTTCACTACATGATAAACAAAATAGTAAATCTATAGAAACTTTGGGGAAGAAAAATAATGTTTTATGTCCAAATCATTTATAACTGTTTCTTGTGTTTTTGTCTCTGTTAGCTCTAGTATTGGTATGTACATGGTATGTTTTCATGTACATAAGATTTCCTTTCAGAAAGAAATTGTCTAGTTTACAAGTTTGAATACAGGGGAAGCATTACAGAAGTGATTTACAGTGGGGGAAGCTGAAAGGTTGCCAAATACCGAATCTTTGGGTAAATCCAAAGTCCTGTCAAGATCGTATTGAAAAAACCTTCTGCACCTTTAGGGCAAAAGGAGAACTCACACACCCTCGCTGTAGCTGAGCAGGAGGGGGAGCTGGAGGTAGAGGGATGACTAGGTCTTCACTGCGGTACTTCATCTTGAGCTTGACAGGACACTCTCCATCTAGTGGCGCCTGGAAGAGAGATGGTGACATCACTGTGCAGAGCATTGTGGGCTTTTAGGGAGTGATTGTGTGGTCAGGGATGATGACTGTCGAGCATGAAAACCCGGGCAGACAGTGACAGTGTGGTAAGGTACAGCTCAGGTATTGGCAGCTGTAGAGACTTCTCTAGAAAATTATATTACATAAAGCAGTAAGACATTTGTCATTCTTGGACAGTGAGATTGATATGGTTTTTATAAAAGGAGGAGAGAGAACGTCAATGAAAATCCACTGAAAAACAAATGCATCATGCAGGCAACTTGTAAAGCCTGGTATTGCATATATACCCTATACGTCTCGTATATGATTCATAATAGAAATAACGTCGAGGATTGGAAGTGAGCCTTTCTTTCATTTGCTTTTCATTTCCTTGGGAACGCAGACAATAACAAGAAATCCTTGGCGACCTGATTGGCACTGATGAGTACCTCTCCACCTCCAGCGCACAGACGACGTTTCATTACGATATTTGTTTCTCAATTGCCGGTAGTAGCTCGCTTACCATAGAAATCGATTAACAAGCACCTTCTTCTGTTCCAACTTTGAAAGGCTTACAGAGGGATATGTCCTTCATTACTTTAAATTGAATGGAGTGAAAGCACAGCTATTGTGATGAATTGCCAGGATAATATTCCACAGCCTCTATAATACAAAACAAACTCACATCAGTAGATAGTTACTTGCGTCATCTAACAAAAAATTACTTAACACCGACTGATATTCAAGATTTGACTTTTGAAGGCTCTTATTATACATTCTACCCATACTCATCGGTACCATCTCCTTTACTTGTTGCTAAAGTAACCACTAAATACTGCAGTAGCTTGCATTAGATGGTTAGCTCAGTTAGCCGTGCATCTAGCTGACTCTGCCTGGACTCTATCCGGACTTGGAGCTCAGAGCACCAGGAGGATTATTGGTGTTTAGACTGCTAGATGTTACTATGGGGGGGGCAAAGAGACTGAAGAGGACGCCGACGGAGGAAGGTGAGGTGATAATAGGAAAAAGTTATCAAGCGAGAGGCCCAATCCCATTATATCCCTTGCCCCTTAGCCTAGGGGTAGGGGGTCCCAATTCTTGTTTAGAATAGAGGGGTAGGGGGAAGTGTTAGGGGCAACATACCCATCACATTTCGAGTTGTGTAAAGTCACTGTTGTTTTCAGGAAATCTGTTGCGATTTTTAATTTCTCTTTGAATTTTGCACTGTAACATCCCTCGACTTAGTATAACTCGGCCTCTCATCCTAATTTTAGTCCGGGCAGATGAGGACAAATGGACATAGAGACTGGTGTGTTGGGGAGAGAGACAGAGAGCATGACAAGGTAACGTGTAAATGATCCTGCTGGAGTCGCACGCTGGCTTCATTAGCCAGGATGTGTACTGAGCTGCGGTGGCCATAACTCACTCGCTATTCCGTCTTAAAGACAGCCCTGCTCATCCCTGCCACTGCACCTGTCCTCTCCCTGGAGACCACAGACTCATTAGAGAGGCACCTCCTCACAGGAAAAGGTAGGTTAATAATGGTCCGTGCTGATGGTTAGAAGCGCGACATGGGAAATGAGGAAAATTCACGAACAAATCCTGTAAAGATGGAAGTGGGCGTCCTTGACGGTATAAAGGCAGCTTGCAGGATACAGCGGCGGTTGTTCAAGTGAAACTTAAAAACAAAAGCATCTGTTAAAGGAAAGCTGCAGAGAAACCAAACGCACTGAAAGTGCGACTATCTTTTTTTCTAAGGATTTGGAAACATTCTGAAATTCAGTGCAGAACAGCGGGTAAATATAGAAACACTTTGATCATCCTTAAGACACATATTGTGCCAGAGATTACTCAAAAAGATGAAGAAATAAAACCTGGAGAGTTGTTTATGTGATAGCTGCACAGAAATGCACTTTCATCTTCTCGAACTGCATCATCGGCCCCGTGATTCTCCACCTTAAAAATGCACCCCCGACCCAAAAAAAGAAAATCAAAGGTCCCACATGTATGAGAAGCACAGATCAAAAAGAACTGCTATAGAAATACTATGGTGTTGAATCTTTATTTAAAAAAAACGCACTAAAAACACTAATATGATAAGTCATTGACGGTCACTCAACAGTCCTTGGTGGTGGGACGGTAACGGATTCTCCAGCTGAGCGGCACACAGGTGAGGCTGTGGGTTTTTCAGTGGCCTCGCCTTCGGAAACGTCTCCATGATCGCCAAAAGGCGTCAACGTGAAGTAGCTCGTGTGCTGAAATTTGAGGACTTCATTGCCCCAGCTCGTCCATCCCGGTTGCAGACTGCGGGCAAACAGCTCCAAGCACTTGGGTTCAGCTCCGAAGTAGGGCTTCAACACGTCTAGGGATGGACAGAAATGAGGAAGAGGAATGATTGTGGGTCATTTATCCCAATCTGTGGTTCCAATATGGATAATATGCTGTTTATTCTGATTCATCAATTATTTGTTTTTTTAATCAGCAGGGACTAGAGATCGTCTCTCTCGGGGAGAGTTTGTTTGTTTGTATTTTGAGAATGAATTACCACACCTTTTAAATCCATTTTGATTTCATATAATACACACGTGTATTACAGTGTAATACAGTGACACTGTCACGGTGTGCTGACTATACACTCTGACATCACATCATGGTAAGAATCTAAATCACAGTTTCAATTTGATTTCGCCATTTCTCTCTATTTTCCTTTTTCTCATTATATTATATTTTCTTCTTATCCGCTTTGATACTGTATTGTCAGTCAGTTTTTTTTCACGTGTGTGAAAAACCAATACAAAGTTGGACACAAAAAAATGGACGTGTTATTCCACTGAAAGTCAGGTTGTAAGATGACTGCACTGTATCCATTCCTTATGGGGGCACTTTGCTTGTTACTCTTTAATAGGCTGAGGACAGCACTGGCAACTGCCCAGCTCCTTCACACCACAGCGCAGATTTTTCTGTGTGTGGAGGCTGGAAGTGACCTTGACTCTATAAGTGATGATATTCCAGGAGCAGCGCACCTGACAGATACGTTTCACTTCCTCTGCCCCTGTGCTACTCTGTCTGCTCTGGTGCATGCTCAAACCACCCTGACACTCGCCTCAGCCAACACTGAGGCAGTTAATGAGCACAAAAGCTTGATCCTCCGAACCGATCCAACCTGCACAATGTGGTGTCCCTGCCTTTCCGTTTTTCTCTTTCTTTGCACGTCAGAGAGTCACAGAGTGGAAAGGCCAAACATGCAGCTCTCCGACTAATTCACCCCCAACCGGTGACTCAGCCTCTCAAAGTTGAACAGAGAATAAAGGAGCTAATTATCCTCTTAACTCCGGAATGGGACAAGGTATGAAACTTCTTCTGAGAGAGGCCTGAGGCAAAGGAAGGTATTACTTTGCTCTCTAGACAAGGAACATATTCAGTCTTAAAATATTCTGCCTCAAAGGCTCCTCATATTCTCTCAAGGGCTGATCACAAACTAATTATATTGCACAGGACTGCATTAGCTAAATTTCAGTACAGTAACTAACCTCCCAGTTCTATTTTCCCTAATGTGAGTGTTGTCAATCAAATGAAGCAATGGCTTTAACTTTCAGCATGCATGTGGAGTTCCACAGGGTCTTGTTTTTGGCCCTATCTTAAACTACATGTATGTACTATTACACTGATGACTTAAACACGCAATAACATTAAGAATCCTTCTCTATGTTTCTAGATCCCTGTAAAAAGCTGCATAGCAGATATACTGTGTTTATTTTTTTTTTGCATACCAATTCCATTGCTAGCTGAATTAAAATTTGGTGGAGAACAAAACAGGGCAAAAAGAGGGGAACATGTTGGACAAACAAAAGTCTCTAAATGAAAGCTACTGATTCTTTATCGGGAGGTGAAGGTATGGTGGTGGATTGAGGCGACACAGACCAGAGACACTGTGTTCCAACATTTGTAAGCGTCACAGTACTTTATTTTGTAATTTTAAGTAGACCTCGAAGACTTTTTCAATCCATGTTAGTGGTGAGAAAAAAAAACATTTTTTGACAGGAAGTCAAAAGTCCTAACCAACACTTTTTGTGCATCTAAATGGACCATAGCCACAGTTTTGTCGCCACATAAAATGTAAAATTCAACCAAAACGAATGAATAAATGTAACGTTTTGACATATGCAGAAGCATACATTTCCAACATTCATTTGGCCATTTGAGTTGATACCTTTAAATCACCAAACATGAGCCAATGTCGATGATTCAAACACTCTACAAGCTCCCCTATAGGTCTTACATCTATCTGGGCCAAAGTGATTACACCCATCTGACTTACTACCGCGTCAAAGTGTCAAAGAGCTAAAAAAATATAACAACAACAAAACAAAAAGAGAGCGGACTACCTGCATCAGAGTTTTAAGGCTGTGGAGAAACCATTACCAACAGCTTGATATTAATCTGAATAAAGTTTGAAGTATAAATCAACAAGCTAATTATTGTTGCTGCCAATTAAACATACTGGCTCATAGTTCACTGTTACAGATCCATTCCCCAATCAACAGTAATGCAACCCACACACTTGGCAGCGTGCCTCATCCTGAGACGAATATTAGAAACAGTCATTTAACCACTAATTATAATACCAAGTTGGGAGGGGACTTCGTAGTTGTAGGGGGCCCTAATTAATAAAAACCACACGTCTTGTCATTCAGAGAAGTGCAAACAGTTTTTTTTGTTTTTTTTTCTCTGCAGCTTGACCATCTGGTAGGGGTGTGCTGTATGATCTGTAAAGAAGTGTCCCTTAGCTCTCCATGGCAACCACGAATGTCAGCGATAGGAGCCCCATGTGAGAGGGGAACAGAAGTGGGTCAGGGTTTCTCAGCACTGCAGGCTCAAGGGGTTGTGGCTTTTACACCACTGAGGCTGCCCACTGGCACCGGCAGACCTGACGTGCTCAGCATGAAGTGCGGCAGAGTTTAGGCGGGGTGGGTGGGGGTGATAAGAAAAGTCTTTGGAAATACTTGAGATTTCTGCCAGTTGCGTAATCTATTGCAGGAGGGAACAAAAGACGCTCATCCTTTCGAGCCCTGAGGTGTTAAATTATCCCCCCAAATAGTGAAATAAATGAACTGTTCTGCTTTAAGTGGCTCCTGTGCAAGAGTTGGGTCGAGCCCCTCTGATATTTCATGACAAGCTGCAATTTATTATTATTACACTCGTAGATTTGAGCCACACCCACTGCCAACGGAGCTTTCTCACCTCGCGTATGAAAAGGCGAGAAGGGGCGTAGTGGCTGTGCAACACGATTATAGACGCTGCTCATTCTGCACATTTTGTTGTAGACATATTTATTTAATTTACAAAGAAAAAGAACCACAGATGAAGCCACCTTACTCTTTAATGTTAGTGCAACTTAGTCTGTACATCTTGTGCAGCCTGGTGCATCTAAATAAAGATATTTTCTGCAACTGGAATACACGTCCCAGTTTTGCTTAAACCTGCTGAGGGGTTTTCGAAAGACACAAGCAGATTGAACACAATCTGTGTCCTGATCCACTTAATCTCTATGGTGTCACAGCTCCGCCGTAGCATCCTTATGATTTTAATCAATGTATTTTTCAACAATATCCAGCCACTTTCATTGTGGCGGAGGCTTTTCCGTGCCTCTGAAAGGGCACCGGCAAACACTGGCTGCGCTTTGCTCTCCATACTGCACAATAAATCGCATTCCCCCGAGAGGGAGGGCGATGACGTCAAGCCTCTCTTCTTTATAGTCCCTGCATATTCATTGTCAAGGTTTTTTCGTTTTTTTTTACGTTGATTCTAAGTAGCGAGAGTCGACGTTAGGAGTCAAGGCTGGACACACCGCAGCGGAAGTTCTCAATCCAACAAATCAAAGCTGTCCACCAGTTATCATATAGACAGTAAAGATGCTGCATGTTGTGATAAAGCAGTTACGTTCACTTCCAACATGGACATCTGCAAACACTGGCAGCATTCTCTAAAGAAAAACGTCAACTTTTTGCAGAAGAAAAGCAAGTTAGACGCTGCAAATTAATTCATTTCTACTTATATTACATTAACAAAATCAGTAAGTTATTACTTTAAAGTGTTAAATTGACCTACAAATCAAATTCTAGTCATAATTTTGCTTGAAATGTAACATTAAATTAAATGTAAATGGCACATTTTATATTTCAGCCATGCAAACATAGATTACTGACTCACACATTTGCAGGCTGTGGTAAGATTTAGAGCTTATCATCAAAGTTGTGTGGCGAGATAACAATCAGTGGTGTTGCAGCATTGCCCTCTGGTGGCGCGGTAACACACATGACAGCACAATACTTCCTAACTACCTGAGAGTGAAGGCTTCTGGGAGTGGAGAGCTGACGGGACGCTGACAATCAGACGCTGATCCTCAACAAGAACCTCTGAAGTGCTGAAAGTAGTGAATAAAAAGAATGAATTATTTGCATTTATTTCTGTTCAGGATTAAAGAATAAAGAGACATAAAGTGAAAACAGGGACACAGGGAAGTCCATCATATTACACCTTGTGGAGTTTTCCGCCGCAGAAGAACGATACCGGCCCAGCACCAGAACTTCATACGGCTTCTTATGATCCGAATCCAGCGGGAAGACAAACTGCCCAGATGAGGTGACCTGAGGGAAAAGAGCGAGCACATAAAACATCTTGATTCACACCAAATGGGTCAGATACTCATGACTGACAGCTCTAATGATTCAAAGTTCACTTACCTTGACCCAGAACCATTCAGCCACCACTTCCACTCCCCAGTGTGGGTAGAGCTCATCACGGACGAAGCGCAGGTGGCTCGGGCGGTTTGTCACCCAGGTGACCACTAAACAGTTTGGAGATGCCAGCAGAGGTACGGGCAGCCGTTTCAGCTGTATCGAGGGCAAAGAACTGTATCTTCATCGGGAAAACAGATGAAAAAAGATATGATTTGTAAATGCAACCACTATCATCCTTCTCCATTACAGTACAATTACTAAAAAGACACAATATTGTAACTTATAAATGAATATCTGAACTACTAGTATGATTATTTCTAATATGTTCAATGGGACTGGATCCCAATCTGGGGAATCAATTCAGTGATTCCCAAGATACTCTTATGGTTTTCTCTAGCACCACCATGAGGCTGACAACTTTAGTTCTGTAGGAATAATTTTGATGACTACTGGATGGATTGCTATTATGTTTGGGGCAAATATTAAAGGACCTAACAAGATACATCCTAATTTCTTGGACTTTTCCTCTAGCGCCTCCTGTAGGTTAGTTTTGGTAAATAGTAGCAGTGCGATAATTTGCAGACAGTCATGGTTCCCCAGATGATGCACCACTGCAACTAATCAAAAGACTTGTCGAATTGTCACAAGTAGGTTTGTGGACTGGCGTTTTGAAGCCTCGGGTTTGGCATTACGGCCGTCGCCATCTTGTTTTTTTGGAGCCAGAATTGACCATATTTGGATGAGGGAACGCAGCCTGGGGAGGACATCCTGACTGGATCTGGGACATCTTGCCCTCTGCTCCACACCTTCCGATACGGCTGCATGCCAAATTACCTGCGACTTCTCTTCACGGACTTGTTTTCCCACGGTGGATCCATAACTATTAAGTCGAACCTCCTTCCGTCTGTGTGAGAAAACAGGCAGCTTTAGGAAAACAAGTGTCAAGCTGTCAGACGGCTACCAGGCTCCCTCAGTTGATAAACACACTGACTCATGCCAGAAGCATTTATGAAAGCGACAAATGAAGGGAGGGGTGATCGTAATTATGCCACAATGACCAACAGCTTGACAGTTTTATGTTCATGCAGTAGAAGTTTCCACAATAATGCAGTGGCGACAATTACTGCAAGGCATTTTCATAAATCTGTTCCATATGACCTGAATACAATATTTACTCCTGTTCTTCGGTTAGATCCAATTACTTTTGTGTTCAAACATTGTACTCACAGTGAACTAGAGGTTGTATTCTCGTGAAATCAGAGAGCAGGAAGCCCGCGTCTGGTGGTATAACATATTCCTCCCCCATCAGTTTAACCACCGTAGCCCAGTCCGTCCTGTTCTCTGTGACCCGAGAGAACAAGTCAACATGTGATGTACAGCCATCTTCAGCAGCAAGTGGCTGAGCGCACTCCTCCTGCTCCTCGTCGTCCACAAGAGGGAGCTCTTTAGCCATTTCACACAGAGCGGCCAGGCTGCACTCCTGGCAAGGAAGAGGCCCTGTCGGCGCATCCGTTACGCCGCTCAGGTGTCCGAGGGATCGGGCAGAGTCCACCAAGGATTTGGTTCCCTCCTGGATCACAGACCTGATCTGCATCAGTAAAGAATACAGGGATGAAAGAAAATATAATATGATCCAATATGAGCGACTGTGATAATGGGGTATTTCCAGGGAAAGGCACATTAAGCACAGAATGTTTAAGATAGTGTAAAATAAATCAGTAGTGGGACTGAAATAGTAATGGGAAAATGGTGAAAATGGAGTTTGAATAACAACAAGGAGAAACAATGTAGAATTAGGAATGGAGCTCCTCCCTGCTGTCTCCACACCTACAACCCTTCTTTCAACAACACCTTCTCCACACGAGGTCAGGTATCCCAGGATGACTCTAGGAAGGAGGGGAACCAATACACCCTGACTTTTCAGCCCTCTTTCTATCTTCTAAAATGAGTCATAAATTAACCTTGCTTCTCTCAAAAAGCCTTTTTCTCCACTAGCAGCTTCTGTTGACTACTGGGTGCAGATTCGGGATCACTGAGGGGGTGATGTTCCCCGACCCCGTGCCGAGGCAAACAAGGAAGCAGACTGTCATTGAGATCCAGAAGTGTCTTGTACACAGGCCATGTCAGCCAAATGAATTGCAGAAGGCTATTGCCTTTCTCTTTGTGCTAACCCTTTCAGGTTTTGCAAGGGGGGAGGTAGAAGGAGAAGTCCTAATGACATGCGGCACTATTAACACACCACATGTTAGTTGTGCACTTGCCACGGGAGAACTACTACATCGATTGTATGTAAAAGCTGACACATATGATAATGCACTAACCACCGACGGCACAATAGCTAACGCTCCAGATAAACATTGGGTGGGACAACCCACTGACTGCCATGAGAAAGGATGGTGACGTGACAGGTAATATGCACAAAGACATCATGCCAGGACACAGAAACAAATCAGGAAATGACAACCACAGAAGCGAGTAGATGGATTCGGCTAATGAGTAACCGAGTAAAAAGAGATTTGGCCAAACTAAGAACTGCACAGTGGGACTCAGACATGTTTCAGCAGTGGATAACCTACTCAGCTGAAGCAGTGCACAAAGCACAGAAAAAGACAGACAAGAGTGTATTGCACATTACAACGCCAAAAGAATACCACAGCTCATGCTACTGCCAGGAAGTCACAGAGGTGACTGTCCAGATATGTCAGCATGTTTTGCTCTTTGTGCAATGCACATGGCAGGGAAATTGGATGGATGGAGTTCCAACTCTTAAATATGCCCATAACGAATTAAAAAGAATGACAGCTATGTAAACTTGATAAACGTATCTTCCTTTTCTGTGTAGCACGAGGAGGAGTTGGAGTATGTAACCCAAAGAAATACAACCAACATGACAGATGTGGTGCGGCTGGTGAAGTGCAGCAACGAGACCTGGTATTCAGCCACCAATGGAGGCAATGCCATCGCCATCAAAATGTGTGAATCCAGCCCAGCAAGCCCGGACGCTGAGCCAGGAAGTCATCGACATCATGGATGGAGGACAAAATGTCATTTGGTAAAATGTGCCAGCAAGGCTGCAAGCCTGGCTAAAGTTGCTGTCCACTCCTGGAGTGGAACACTACAAGAGGATAACACAACAGAGGTATCAGTCATTACCTGCAACCTCCAAGAAGAAGGATAGGTATCAACACAGAGACTACCGTACAAGGAGAGAGACAGGTTGACAGGTTTATAAAAGATATTCTGACAATTGTACGACGATCCTTTGTATTCAGCATAGTTATGTGGGGTCAAATGTTATAAATGTGTTGTGATCATGAAATGAGTGTTTGATAAAGGTAAGCGGGCACTCACTTGTGAAGGTCACGTCAGAAAGCTGAGTGCCTAAACAAGCACGAGAACGGTATTAAACCAGTGTGGTTTACAGGAAACCAGTAAGTTCATAGGGGCTCTGGTGGAATGTTGGCCTCAGGGCCCCCACACTAACCAAAGGAACACCACGGGTAATATGTCACTAAGGCTAACAAATCAGTCAAGCGTGTCATATAAGTCTGGCTGCTAAGATTGGATTGCTCTTACCTGTCTTTACCTCATTGGATCAACGGGGGAAAAAATAACAGAAAATACCTTTTCACAAAAACAAAAGATGGTGTAAGTGTTTCATGTCAATTATCTGATAATTACTGATCTAGTGTTCATTGAACTGACCAAAGTAGGATTATCTTTACAAGGTGTGTCTAGATAATAGTCTAATCCATAGAGGTTTAAGAATGTGTTTATGTAATCTTGTGCTTTTCTTTAAGTTAAAAAAAATATATATTCATTTATTAGCATACAGGCTTGAACGCCAGTGATTCCACATTCTGGACGAGAACCTGGTAGAGCTCAGTTCAATTGCAATGTGTGATTTATTGCTGTATGTACTCATAATCTGTTCTGCACCCCCAGAACAGGTCAGATGGTGGGCCACATAACGGTGAAGTTACCTCTCCGGAACAGTTAAGGAGAGGAAGTTCCCCCCCGTCATGTTGCCAGGTCAGAATAGAGATCTGTCAATGAATATCACTGGGTCATCTGTTTGAGGGCTGGTCCAGAAGACGGCTCAGGGAGATCTCTCAACTATCCTCTTGATAGTTGAAGCACTTCCCTATGGGTTGATACTCATCATCAGTCTTGTAGAATGGGGTTGCATTTATATTGTTTGAAACCATATATATTGTGTTTTATTTACAATATACTCATACTGTTGTTTGTGTTACGATGATAAGATGATTGTACTCCCTGATGTTAAAATTTGAAGTGTTGGTCCTTCT
>CAEMYA010000069.1:6848920-6867766 GCA_903131615.1 Diplodus sargus
CATCAATCATCTCTTCAAATAACAGTGACCCCCTGAGGTCTGGGTTGATCATGCTTTTCCCAGGACAGTGACCATTTGACGTTTTATTAGGACAGCAAATGTCATCTCATCTACCTTTTTTGTAGGCCTCATCCAGACGAACCAGCTCAGCTTAAGGCAACTCTGGCACAAAACTCAGTGAAGCTCGGTGAAACACTAGATGGAAACATCAGTGAGTGTAAACCTCGTCACCCAAAAGATTAATTTTTTATGGTTGCACACTAGATGACTTTTTTTTCCTTTTGTACAGTCTTGGACCTTGTGGACCAGTATGACAACTTAACCAAGGCGTTTACCTCCACCTGTGTGAAACACATGAGTGTGGAAGCCGAGGGTTTGGACAAATCAGCCATCACCTTTAAGTGGCAGGTGAGAAAAGAGAAATTAAAGTTTTTTGTAAAGCCCAGAGTTAAAATGCAGTTGGTCACTCATGCTACCTTTACCCTATCTCAGCTTTCTCTAAACTTTATGAGGTTGTCTTTATCCCCCCTACAAAATAAAAGTGAAGAAACTGCTGTATTTCAGAGGACAAATATTGCACCTTTTCTCCATTATATTCTTTTTACAGCCAAAGTTACTTTGCTGATGAAATAAAGAATATGCACATAATACATATAAAATCATAGGGTTGCAGCTAACCATAAACAGGTTGCATCCAAGCACTGCAAACCACCATATACATCATTGTCCATAGAGTTAAGTACAGTATGAAGAGCTGAAGACTGATAAATTTCATGCTGCTGCTGCAGCCTCACCCACAACGGCTTGGCCGCTGTTTGCCCCGAGGCAAAACACGATGCAAGCTTAATTTGCTTGCGGTTTGCATCGTGTGAAGAAAAGTGCAGAGCCACACGACATAACTGGGGGTGGCCACATCATTAAAGACAGAATCCCTGTTGCATTAATGGAACAACAAACCTTTGAAAAGCTGCCTGAACCAGCAAGAAACAACTGAAGGAGAATACTCAGAGATTGGGTTATAGATATTGGCTGTATATGTTCTACAATTTCTCATTTACATATTTTGCAGCTGTTGTGTTTGAATGTGGACGGAAACTGTGTCTTTAAATTTTGTTTTGATCACAGTCTGTTTTGATGGAAGTGCTTATGACATCAAACGTGTGGTTCTGACTAACAACTGAACATTTAGCCCATGTCTTAGAAAATACAGAGATATTGTGAATCACTTCTGTATCGCTATTCAGCCTGAAAATACTGAGATATGATTGTTGGTCCATTTCCCCCGGCCCTGTGTTGTACAATACCACAACTACCCAACAGTATTTAAAGTAGTAAGACTTGCTGTAACTGATAAACTGCTGCCGCAACTTTTACTTCAATGATCTGAATGCTTCCTCTGTAACTGTGTAGATTCACTGATGAAGTTTTGTGTGTGTTGACATCAGGAGAGCAGCGGTTCTGTTGTGGTAACGGGGGTTCGGTTTCAGTCGGGGACTCCTGGCTCCAAAGAGTTGCGCTTCACCTACAAGAGCCACGTGGTACGAGTCATAGTCAGAGTGTCCCCTGGAATCCCTGCACAGCTTAAACTGCTGAATAAGCCAGAGAAGGTAAGAAGGGATTTTAGCTGGTTTACTGCTTATTTCCAGTCCAGTCGACTATGTCAAAATAAAGGCAACTAATACTGGGGTAAAAAAAAGATGTTTTGATTGTCTTACTTCACAAAACTAACCGATAAAGCACTTGTTTGTTTTATCTATAAGCCTTTGCAGGTGCTGAATGACCGCGGCATCGATACACCGTTCCTCGTCCAACTGTGTGACGAGTGGGGATATCCGTCTCCAGACCAGAGGGTCGTCGTAGAGTTGAGGTGTTCACCTCCAACACTTAAGGTTTGACTTCTGACACAGAACATTTACCCTGTTTCATCTGCAGTTCTCAAAACTTAGTTGAGGTCCTTAATCAGTCAAAAATGACTGAAAGGGTGCAGGCATGCATATTGGCTTTAAGCCTGGAAAGACTCATGAAGGAGAAATAATGGATGTTGAGTGCCAACTGACCTGTCAAGCAAGTTTGTTTATTTATGTGGCGGCAATCTGAGAAATAAAGAACAAACAGATACAGGATCCTTCTGGTTTGTTGCTAGAATCAGCAATCTGCAGCTGCCTCATCCTAACCACAGTTTCCTGTGCAGCAAAGGGCCACGACCCCAATTTCTGCACAGTATGACAGTCCAGTGCTCTTTACATGTAGCAGCAGAAGTAGGACAATGCCAGTCAGACTGAAATGCATTTTCCATTACATTTACAATCTAAGATCTAAGGGAACAAAATGAAATGTATATTTATTGACATGCAATAATCGACAAATCATCTGAAAAATACTGAAATGTTCTTGTAACAAATCCACAGTTGATCACAGCAGTCTGTTTCTTTTTTTCTTCCTCCTTCATATTTTACAGCGTCAGGTCACATGACCCGCTCATTAAGCCGCCCACATGTAGGCTGCTTTGCTGTGCAGATGTATTATTATCTTTCCTGGGACACACAGGCACAGGGAGATGTTTATACCGCCCCACGATGTTTATTCATGCAGTCATAAGAGCACAGTCAACAGCAGTAGAAGTAATTACGCGTACCAAAGAATATTGTCGACTGATTTGTTGTTGTTTGTAACGATAATTATATGTCTAAGGTTGCCTCATATTAGGTAGTCAGTGATGATTCACTCTTTACTTAATCCACTTTTTATATTCAGATATGTAAATGAAAATGGAAAGTGCCAGTGCTGTTGTAGCCACACAGGATGCGTCTGTGTGGTCGATAAAATCCACTCTTTACAGTTCACTCAGCGTCAGATCGAAGCAGAGATCTTTCTTTATAAGTGTTCTTTAATTTGGGGTTACCGCTGTCCGTTATGTTCAGAGTTGTTTGGAACCTTTCTGACATCTGAAGAGACCAGGCTTTAACTTGGGACCTTTGAACTTCTAGAGAAGAAATCGGACCAAAAAATTAAAAAATAACCAGTATTGTTCATGATGTCTGCATATCATTCATACTGTTTTTGATAGTATGGCCATGAAATACGTCTTAAATTGACACTTTTATTGCTTTAATATATCATTGTTTAGTTAATGAATGAAAAGAATAATGAAACCATCAGCGTTTATACTGGTTTCTTATAAACCTCGCTCTCGCTATGCACATCTGTCTGCCAGCGAGCATGAAATCTCCCGGGAAAGGAAGGTTAATTGGATAATCTAGTCAGGTTGGCAGCCTGGAACCATTTTGTCTGCTTGTGTTGGTGTTATTAATTTAGCTTAATTAGTTTCCGAACAAAGGTGGCACCATAAAAAGTCTTAAATTTAACTTGTTAAAGCTGCAGAAACTCTAACAGGAGAAATCCTTTATGTTTTAGGTGAAGACCTCTGTTACCTCACAACCTGTGAACAGCGAGGGGAAAGCCTCTTTCACTGTCACTAATGTGAACGGACCAAAGTAAGTGCACTGTATGATACAGTATAAAAAAGAGAGAGAGCTTGTTTTGCTGTTTTATCATCATATTGTAATAATAGTCTCACATCAGGGTTTGTATATTAACATTTGTATACCATATACACGTCCCGGCAGTCACTAGTAGGATTGTTGTTTCCCTGTTGTTCCACTAGAGGGTACTATCAGCTCATTTTCCAAGGGCTCTTCAACAAGAAATGCATCTCCACTCCACCAGTGAACCTCACTGTCATCCCTGATCCCAACAAACCCGTCAGCCTGTCAGTGGAGTATGACATTGATGCCAAGTTCCCTGCCGGAGGAAAATTCCCAGGTTTGCATTTTATTAATGTTCTATTTGGGGCTGTGATACCGCTCACTGGCCAAGCACACAGCTGATGCAGAGAGTCCTCCTCCCCCGTCGTTCTCCTTCAGACACCTCGACAACTCTGTTAACAACTGTTAACAGCGGCGGCTAACTGGGTGGCCACAGCTTGCAGGCCTATTAACAACGTTTAGTTAACCTTTACAAGTGTAAACTTAATGAATGTTACATTCAGCTCACTATCTGTTGCTGCTTGTTGGGTTTGAGTTTGTCATGTTCTGCTTTCAGCATATTTTTTGAGCATGCAGGACCTTTTAGGTTATTCTGGAGAATATTCTGGACAGTTTCTGTCATTGTTTTGGATTGTTGTAATAATACTAAACATATATTTGCATAAAGCAGGCATATTTGTCCACTCCAGTATTTAAACAACTTGTAGATATCCCTTTAAGGTACATTTAAAACATTTAATCAGGATTAGATATTTGAATCACCAAATCGACAGCCATAGTTTGATTTTCTTTCTGTTTGTGTGACTCGTTTTTCACTGTATATATTATTAATGTTTACTGTCAAACTAAGATCAGCTGTTTGTATTTATTCAGTGTTCTCAGTGACTGTGGTGTCTGAAGAAGGACGCCCGATGACTTTTAACCCTACTGCTGCAACCATGTTGCTGTGGAAAGGAGGGCCAGCAGGGAAAGACAAGGTGAGTGACTGACTTATACCTTGTCCTCACTCTTAAGACATGACACGGGACATGGGTCCCAGCAGTCCAAGATGATTGTGCGATGATTTCACTGATAAGGCGTTATGATGAATGTGACATCTTCAAAACCCAAAGACTCTTCATGCACTTTCATAAATGATGAAGAAAAGCAGCAAATCTTTACGTTTTAAGAGTTTAAATCAGTCAACTTTTAGTTCTCCACTTCAAAGTGGAGATTTGGCGCCACCTACTGCTTATCTCCCTACCAACTCCTAATAATTGTAGTGGATGAAAATGAGCTTTAATTTGCAGTTTCTTTTGCTGGTTCTCCCAGGATTAGGTTAAAATGTGCAATATATTTGGATGGAAACTTGCGTATTAATCTTTATTTGCTTTTGTTTTAAACTAATATCTAATTTGCTTATGTATATTCTTCTTCTCTTGTGTAGGCCACCGTGTTGAGGTGTAGTAGACCCTTGGAGAATGAAAAGAACGACTGTTTTCACTTCAGGTAAAATACTTTTCATCCTGTCTGATTCAGTCTGATTTATTGCAGGAATGTTTAAAGGTTGACTGCAAAATGGTGAAATGTTGTTCTCACACTTGTTGATAAAGGAGAGGCGGTGAATAGAGAAAACTTTTAACAAATAAATAATTACATTAAGACTGTCGTTTTTGTTATATGTGTTTTCTGAAATTCTATGTTTCAAAATGGGCTGTTATACATAGATTCACAGAACAGACATCTCAACAACATTGGATAAAACCAGGTTCCAAATTCTTGTTTGTTTCATTTTGTTTACCTATTGTGTATATTGCGAGTGTAACGTTTGTACAGAAAGAATTTTTAATATCTCTTTTCATCACTTCTCAAAACCAAAAACACTGTCAACTACACTGTTTTCGGGAATTACATTTTGAAGAAATCAGTCTGTGAATGATATATGAACCAACCCCTCTGTAAAGACCTTCAGTATATAATTAGGAATACCCAGGAAAAAACTCCTTAGTGTTCAGGAAGTTCATATACATCTGTGAACAGATATATCGGTCAGGCTCTAGTTTTGACTATATTGCTGAGCTTGAGAGGTGTTGATTGGTGGATGTTGTTCTTGTTCCCATAACTGTTTCCCTTCCTGTTTTTGGTATATTCCTATTAACCACAGAGACATTTAAGTGATACTAATCCTCTGACCAAACTATTGGTAGCTGAAATTTATCTTTTATTCTTTCCCTACAGAGATAAAGAGATCCCACCGGAAGTTGGAAAGTACACCATCAAGTTCTCGCTCCAAGTAGACAAAATAAAAGTCCTGTCTAGTAATCAGGTTGGTTCATCACAACGCCTTCATCTCTCCACATTGTTGTTTTCCACTTCTGTTTAACAGAAAAGTGGTTGTTCATTGAGTTGTTGCAGGTGTCTGTCATTATCCTGACTCACAGAGAGAAGTTATTCAACCTCAGCACTGTTTCCTGTCTCTTAGATTACTGTGAATGTAGAGGCCAATGAACCTGTCAAACTAGGACCCGACTCTCAGCCACCAACCCCAGTTGTTTCCTACAGTGAGTCCATTGCCGGCCGAACGCTGGTGGAGAACATGACTCTGAGGATCATGGTGAGCTCATATGTGTTCTTACTGTCAACGATAAGAAACAGCTTGAGCTTTTCAGTTAGATGAATGAATTTTAAGGATGTATATCAGCTGATGTTTTGCTCTGAATGATTTCAGGATTCATATGGAAACCCAGCAGGGTTGAACCTGGACGGGAAGGTGAATGTTTCTATAAAGAACTTGAGTGGAGAAAACAAACCCCTCCCTCTGTTTGAAGACAAAACCAGCAGCTGTCAGTTTGACTTGAAAGGAGGAAAGCTCCACATCACTGTGAGTAACGGGACACACCACAGCCTTTATTGGACCCCATGATGCAGATGACACGACTGTATATTTGTTCTTCACAGAGGCTGGCTGTCATGGAGAAGAGCCCCGGTGAGGACGGCAGTTCATACACCCTCGTCTTCAAACCTGAAGGGTTCACGCTCTCCACACCACTGGCGCCTTTTGAGCTCCTCTTCCATTTTTATAATGGTATGACTGGAAAAGCTTCATTCAACACAGTCTGGGCTGGACTGAAACTGCTGCATGAATATGAGTTCTAACCAGTGACTCACACTTCATATGTGATGAGATGATGAGGGGTTGAAAGTTAACACCTGCAGTTTGAGTTGTTTCAGAGAGGTTTTTCTGCTCAGGTTCTAAGATATACTTAGAGCTAATAGCAATATCTCTTTAACTGCATTTCCACCTAAACAACCTTGAACTTTCAGTCCCATAAACTACTATTCATGGAGACTTAAAGGGTCTGTTGTCTGTGGTCGGTGGTCGAAAGACCCATGACAATGAGACAAATGAGTCTACCAACGTATGAAAAAGTGACGGCTGTTTTTCGTTTTCATTTTTTGCACGTGACCATACACGAACGGTTACCATCGATCCATCTGTTGAACGCTTTCTACTGTAACTTCATGGTTATGTGGCAAACACAATGCACAAGAAACAAATTGGTTTGCGGCAGCAGATTTTTAAAAATGGCGGCCCAAATGAAATGCTGTGAGAACTCAACAAATCAGAAATGATCCGCATTGCAAGCCCCACCCCCAAAGTTCCTGCACTGAGAAGTCGTGTCAAGGCAAACTGCACTGTTAAGCCTCCACACTACCTGCCACCAGCCTTCTCAATACGTCTTGCTTCATCTTTAATGACATGTTGTGAAAATTGCTGCTCCTGTGATTTTGGTATTTGGATGTACAGGAATTTTAACAAAGTTTGCAAATGTAGGTTTTATATTTTGAACCAATCTTTTAAACTGAGTCTGCTGCTCACCTTTGTCTGTTGCAGATGTGGAGAACCAACGGAAGATGTCTGAGCTAACCAAGAAGAAAGATGAGCTCACTGCTGCTGTCACCGCATATAAAGATATGTTTTGTACATATAACCAACTCCTTCAAATGCTGACATGTAAGATTATTTTTGTGTGTATTATTTCACTGTGTAAAATATTCTCATATGTGTCCCCGGTGCGTCTTGGGGGTGCGTCCACCTGGACTTAAAGCTTTCCCCTTGTGATCAGAGCACAACACCAGCTTTCCTTTATGAGACAATGAGTTAATAACTTGTGCATCAACAGACCATTTTCTATTTCAACATGTGTTTGAAATGATCTTTAATTGCGTGTGTTTCTTCTGTGGCAGCCAAACATCGGGATGCTAGTGAAAAAGAGATGATCCAGAGAAACGAGCTGAGCAAGAAGAAAGTGAACATCGCACCAACTGCTTCTGTAAGATTTTATCCTCGCTGTACTTTTGTTAATGTAGAAATTATGATTTTTTTTCTGCATGACATTTTGAATATTCGTGTTCTGTGTAGATCCCAGATGTTGACAGTATTCTGCAAGGGAAGTCTGCTGAAATGAACACGATCCTGAAAATGCCCAGAAGAGTCTTCTCACTTAATGATCCCCACAGAGGGCAGCAGGATGTTTTGGGAATGGTAATGTCGTGGGAAAGAGGGATGTTTCTGTTGGTGTGTAATTGTAGGCAGAGCATACTGATGTTTCAATTAAAGTTTGTTGTATTTTCAAGTTGAGAGGACTTAAAAAGATTATTCTCACAGGTTACACTGAGCGTGTATGTGGCTGGTTTAGGAACGTTACGAGCGCTGTGCTCTAACTTCTGATGCAGGTTGGACACCTGGCCTTCGTGCAGGACGACACCGCTGCCAGAGTGATCTCCTGGCATATCCACGGCGACATGGATTGTGTCATCACCAGAACGACCGAAGCAGCAAAGAGGATCTATGACATCACCAATGGCAGGCAGCAGGTCATGCCGCTCGACACCATGTTTAAGACGTCTTTCGACAGGTACGTCTCCCTTGTCATAAGGAACTTCAAAAATAAAGCGGAAGGTGTTTAGTATTTGGGTTCCAGCCGTTTAAAACTGTATTTATGTGCGTTCACCGTGTTTATATTGTACCTTCATGCACCATCATTCATCCCAGTATTGCTGCTGGTACCTGAGTAGTCTCCCCGGAGTGATTCCTGTGTGTCTTTGATTACAGTCTTTAATTTGTAAGCCTTGAAGCCGTCCAACAACAGTAATTTAAAGATCTTGTGGCAACTCCTTGCACAGACTGTTTACCACAGGGCTGCTCAATGTGAGCAGGAAGGAATTCTGAAATGAAACAAAGTTCATGCCACTTTATTTTTGTTGGATAAAAATGTTCTTTAATTATGTAAGATATTTAAATATTCATTAGTTTTTAATAATCTGAGTGCAGAGGATAGAGTGACTCTAAAAGCAGGAAGTCAGTCAATAAAGGGAACTTGAGATTTTTTGTCTCCCACCATTAAGGTTTCGTTTTTGCCCCCAGACAGAAACAGTTGAGGCACTCCTAGTATTTCAAAGGAGTCGAAGTAATGGCGACTAATTATTATCATATATACCGAGGACAGCTACTTCCTTCCCGCTGTTCATTGTCTTGGTTGATTGAGTGTTGATGGCAGTTACTAAAGGACAATAGCACTTGTGTTGAATGTTTAACCGGGTTTTGGTTTAGATACTTTACACTATAGATAACAATTTAGCAAACCTGCAGTACAGTTTTTAGATTTGTTTTTAAATCAATGAAGTTTAACCTGTGAAATGTCCCGAACCCAGCTAGTTCTCGCCTGTGAATGTCTGGCATTTTTTCTTGAAAGATTATGTAAACAATCTATTATCAACGAATGAGATGCTTGCTGTAATTAATCTCTAACCTGATTGCTTGAAACAGCATGAAAAACACCTAAAATCAACCAACTTAGAAAATGTTTTTAAAAAGTAACTGTGTATTATATAATTGTTTCCGCTCTGCAGTTTCTCTCTGCTAAGATTTGAATTTCTTACAGGCCGCTGCCACACATAAGAAATGGCCGTAAGCTCTTCGAGCCCCCGGGGAACCCGATCCACGCCAGGCAGCTCCTGATGTTCACCCAAGATCCTGAGAGCTGTAACACTGGTGAGCTTCCTTGGAGGGCTTTCCCCTGCTCAGCGTAATGTGGCCGAGTTGTGGTTTTTTCATTGCCGATTTGGGTTCCTGCGCTTTACTCGAGGTTTCCCAGATCTCTTTGTGTTTGCCTTTGTTTGGGTTTTTCCTTCATGCCCCTGCTCCTCCTGTCGAGTAAATGGTTCCACCTGGGAGTAAACTCACTGATGTGGAGGCTCCCCTCTCTCCTCTCTGGGGGCCCCTTTCCACCACGTTAAAGGAACAGTTCACCCAAAAATGGAATTGCTCTCATTATCTAGTCAACTCTGTGCTGATGGAAAGTCATGTGAAGTTTTGTAGTCCACAAAACATTCCTGGAGCTTCACAGCAAAAACAGCGTTACAACATTCTCCTAAACAACTGAAGTAGATGGGGACTTGTTTTCAGATGACTTTTAGTTTATGAGTTTCAAGCTATATTAGACTTTTGTCTTCATCCTCCTTTCAATTATGGGTGTTTTTCAGTAAGCGGTTAAAACAAGTTATGAATGTTTGGATTTGTCACAAACTGTCTGATGGTTTCCGGCCTCGTGCTTCCTTCACAGTGTTTAAAAGCCTTCTGGGAGAAACTATCCTGATTGATGACCTGGACTCTGGAAACAGCTACAGAAGGGCGGTGAGTGACGCCCGCTGCTCAAAGTCGCACGTCGCATATGTATACATTACTTTTCTTCTAAGTGTGCCGTTGCTTACAGGTGGTGCAGAACAACATACAGTGTCCCACCATCCTGACCCGGCAGGGGGACAGGATCAGTTCCAGGGGGAAGTTTGGAGGGGCGAACAACAAAGCCCCATCAACATTGAGATTCATATTCGGAGCCCCGTACCCACAGCACTACTTCACTCTTCAGGAGCAAATAGGTGACCTCTCTCATAGTCACGATTTAAAGTGGATCGTAGTGATCCTGCTCAGTCAGATTGTGCTTTAATGTCTTTCATAATGTACGACAGGCCTTCTCAGGGAGTACCGCTCTATTCTGGAGAAGAAGAACAAGGCAGAAAAGGAGTGCAGCGATTACTTACAACAGATGAAGTCTCCAGAAATGTCGAAAAAAAAACAAGATATGACGGAGAAGGCGAAACAGCTGGAGGAGATTAAGAGGCAATGTGGTAAGGCCACAGAATACGTTTCAACCTTTTTTGTTTTTATTCTTAAATTGTTATTATTTAATTGTCATTGGTTTGTTTTCTTCTCTCAGAGTCGACCCCAATGAGACAACTGAAACGGGCTCCTGAGAGCGCTGGAGAGCCGTCGGGCATCACTGCAAAGAGAACACGGCAGAGACCCAAATAAGAGACGAACGAGTCCAACTTTACTTGTCGTTTTTGCTTTATTTCTGGTCTGATTATAATGTTTTTATTGTTTTTTATTTGTACAGATTTGTGTTCTTTTATATTTATAAACATTTTTTATAAGAATCAAATCAGCCAACGACAAAGTTGTGTGCATCATATTCCTCAAAACATGTCTTGAAAAATACAAATATATGTGAACACTAAGATCTCTTTGTCTGTGACTTCATTCGATTTTGAAATTAATTCAAGGAAAATTCAGTCATTGTCTCTCACCACTATACTGATGGAAAGTCAGGGGCAGTATCGCAGAACGAAACAAATATAGAGCCTCACAGCAAAAACATCAGCGCAGAATTCTCTTAAACAACTGAAGCAGACGGAGACTTCTTTAAAAAAAAAAAGAAATGTGTCCATTCAGCTCATCCGGGCCACGTCCTCGTCTCTGGAAGCCCCAAGATTATTATTAAGTTGGTGCACACGTTTAACTTCGCTAGAAGGTATAAATAACAACTCTATAGATCAGTTTGGGATCTTGAGGTTTTCTCGGTAATTAAATCACACTGGACAAGTTCCCGTATAATTCAGTTGTTCAGTCGTTCAGAAGATTTTTGGACCAAGAAATCTCACCTGCCTTGTCATCAGCATGGGGGTGAGTGTGTGTGAGGAGATGATGACTCGATGTTCATTGTTGCTGAGGCTCCTCCTTCAAAAATACATCTTAGTTCTAGTAATCCAGACAGACAGACACTGACAGGCGCGCACGTTTTACGCACGGGATAATAACAGTTTCTTTACCAAACAAAGACAATCATTATCCAAATTTAGACCTCCGGAAATTATGTAGTCCTCTGACATTGTGTTGCTGGATGTGAGCTTTGGTGTGTGTGTGTGTGTGTGTGTGTGTGTGTGTGTGCGTGTGTGTGCGCGGGTGCGTGTGTGTGTGTGTGTGTGTGTATGATCTGAGGAACGGAAAAAAGTCATCTGTCAGTGTTGGAGTGGCTCCCGAAACGTCACATCCACTCCTCAGTGTGGGAAGGAGCTTGTTCAGGGCTGCGGTGCCTTCACCGATCACAGGATCACAGACCTTCACCACTGACTGACTGGATCCTGCAGGAGTGAAACAGTTTAGCCATGACGCTCTGCGGACTTGTTCACTTTTTAGCTACTCTTGCGCTCATCAGTGGAACACCTTTCCAGTATAACATGTTCCAGGGCAGCGCGTATTCTGGCTCCGACACACGCCAGAGGAACAAGTGAGTAGTGGATGTCCAGAGTTTATATCATGTGTGCATGTTAATTTAAAAAAAACAAACAAACAAAAAAACTCCTTGGTTTGATTTTTCCCCGCTTCTGTGCGTAAACTTGAGCTTGCGGTCACTTTCAGGGGAGGTAATTTTTGATTTTGTGCAGGAACTGGTGCGCCTACGTTGTGCACAAGAACGTGAGCTGCGCCGTGGTGGGAGGCACGGAGAGCTTCATGCAGCCGGAGGTGTTGCCGTGTCCCCCGGAGCTGCCAAACTGTGCGCCACAAGTGATGTAAGTTCCCAAAAGTGCGGGGCGGTGGTCTTTACTTCTAAAAGTCTTTTTAACAACATGAGATAAAACTGTTGCTTCTTACTATACAGTGTTGTTGTTTTTTTATATTTAAAGGAGCATTGTGTAGTTTTGGAGAATACATTCAAACTAGTTTTAACAATGTTAATGAGGTCAGAAATATTCATCTTTTCCATAACTGAATAAACAAGCTGCTCTCAGATGACCGTAAAATCCAAACCACTGTCTGGAGCTAGAAAGCTGGCAGGGTCCGCCACATGTAAACAAAGTAGATCAGTATGAAATTGTGTTGTTCTTCAAGGTCGATTTGTTTATTCAGTCATGAAAACGGAAAGAGTTTGTTTATTTAGTTTGTTTAGGCATTAAAAAATAAATAAATGAATAGTCACAGAAGATCTTTCTCTTCTGGTTTAAATTTCTTCCCCCAAACTACAGAGTGCATCTTTAAGGCAACAACCCAACAAAGTTTTCTGGGTGGAAACCTCTTAACAAACGGTCTTTCAGTAAATCTGTATCATTATTTCAGAATTGCATTGCATAGATTTGTCCTTTGTAGTGTTCCCAAAAGTCATGCTTAAGCGAAAAATAAATATTTTGTGTTATAATATCACTTTGGGAAGAGTGAAAGACACCCGTATAAATAGTACTTCAGTAAAGGTCTTAAAAAATCAAATGCTAAATGTTATTAAATTCAGATTCACTGTCGTTCTACGAGTTCGTCATTAGGTAATAATAAGACTGTATAAGCACCCTAAGATGCATATTAACATTAGAAAGACTATTTAAGTGTTAATAAAAGCACTATAAACAATATTGTTTTTGGATGGTAAGATTGTGTTGGATATGAGATTAAAGAAACTTATATATACACAGACTGTCCAAAACAAAAAAACAACTGTAAGAATCCCAATTTGACATTGAAACCGTGATCTCAGCGCCATGAAAAGGCAGTAAAACACCTGCTTGCATTAATAAGTAGGCAGGTTTTGTAACTTACTGGTTTAGTAGAAAGAAAACAAGACTTGCTGGTAAAAGGAAGCTCGTATCAGCGAGGGAACAGATTTTGACACAACACCGGCGCTGCCCATTGAGTGAATGCCCGTCCATCAGCAGGGTGCAGTAGTAGAAGGAAAACAATGCCTCTTCCTGTTTTGGTTGTGCAACGGCAGATGCGCTTCCTCTGTGCCGCAATTCCGCCTTCATTTTTCCGGGAAAAATCTCGACTGATTAGCAGAGAGAAAGTGAGGCGTATAGGAAACCAATTTATATGTGAAGACAGACAATTTCTGATAGCCATTACACTGTGCAATCAGTATTTACTTAAGAATGATAAGTAGAAGCTATAAAAGTTGTTAATTGCCAGTTTAATAGGCTCTTAATATGCTTTTTTTTCGTAAAGCATCTTAAAAAACATGACTCAAAAAGCAAAAAAAAAAGATTATCCAGGCATCTGTGTTGGATCTTTATGAATGGTAAACATTGGCTGACTTTGAGCTTGTTTTGCTTCAATGTTCATTGTGCAACAAAAACACAAGAGATGCAATTAATCATCGAGTGGATGGGCCGCGTGGGCCAACACGGTCCTCATAGGAGTAGAAGTGGTCTTAAAACTGCTTCCTGCCAACTGTGTGATTAATTAATTGTGAATGTGTCAGTCAACAAACAAACTTCGTTGTCCGGAGAGGAAGAGTTGCACAAAGTCTTACATGAAGTCGTGTTTTTGGGTTTAATGCTTACAGATATCAGACCCACTTCAGGCCGATGTATAAGATTGCTTACAAGACTGTAACGGAGCTGGCGTGGAGGTGCTGCCCGGGGTACCAGGGCTATGACTGCATGGAGGTGAAAGACATGAAGCAAATCCAAGTGGAACGTTTGCCTCGTGTTCCTGCTGCCTCTGGACACAATCCGGTCCAACAAGGTGAACAGCTGAGGAAATGTGGCATGAAAATATGTGAAACAAAATTAAACAAGTATGAATAAAAACATTCATATTTCTGTGTTCCAACCTTCTGTTCTTAGCTCCTGAAGAGCGGACAACAGGCCAGAGGAACCATCCATGGGACGGGGAGCGGCATGCCGGAGGTGCGACGGGTCACAGGACGCCACACGGTCGGGACGGATATCAAAATTCCCAACACCTGGAGGAGGAGGTGCAGCGACTGTCCCAGATGGTCCTCGACATGCAGGCGAGGATGACAGACATGTCCTCAAACCTGAGACTGGAGTTCCAGGAGGATGCCAGTAAAATGCTGGTTACTCTGCTGAACAACGTCGGACAGCCCGTCAGTGCGAGGGGCGCGGAGGCCGAAACTGTTCAGGTGCAGGACTTCTCGTTCGAGCTGCCGACGTTGCCGATTGACGAGGTCATGAACAAGATCGGCCAGGTCTCAGACGATTTAGAGTCCAAGGGCAACACTCTGAGTGACCTGCTGGGGCGCGTCGAACGTCACGATGGACAAATCCATCTGCTGATGGAGGCCACCCAGAACCATCTGTCCACACCCCCTCCTCCTCCTCCAGCCAGTGACCTGCGAGGCTACCTGGACGAGAAGATCAGCGCCTTGAGGGAGGAGTTAATGGAGGGCATGGACATCAAACTGGCAGACCTGAAGAACTCCTGCGATTATAAAATCATGTCAGTTCAGGAAAATTGCGAGGGACAGGAAGCCAACTACCTCAGCTTGGCCGAGCTCATGGACTCAAAGGAAACGGACCTCCGTAACGAGATCCAGGACCTTAAGAACAAGCTGGCCGATCCAGGAAAGGGACAGGTATGTGACTCTGTTCTCGCCTGCGTGGGGAACCTTGAGATCCATTGGAACTCGTCTGAGAAGACTTCTGTGGCGGAGAAGCTGAAGATCGAGCAAGCAGAGGCCATCAAAGACCTGAGGGAGACTCTGGAGGACAAGCTGGCCTCTATGGAGGACAGACTGAACACCCAGTTTGTAGATACAAGCACCAACTCTCCATCTGGTGGTCAGAGAGACTTTGACTCTTTGAAGGACTCTGTTCGAGCATTAGAGGTTCGATTTGATGCCTTGGATCGGCTCTGCTCGAAGGCTAACGTGACTGTTGTAGAAAACCTTCAACAGGACTTCCAGAGCTGCAGAACAGCTATAGACGCCATGGAGACTCAGAGGCAATTCCTCAACGACAGCACAAGCATTGAGAACATACACAGTGAGTTGAGCAATCTGAAAGACCGCGTGGACTCGCTTTCAGATATCGTCCACCAGCAGTCTAAGAGTCCCAATGCTACCTCGGGTCAAGTTAGAACAGGAGCTGAGCAAGAGGCCAAAGACCTTCTGGAGCTCCACAGGACTCAGCATCAGGAGCTGAAAGACCGACTCCAAGAGCTGCGCGGGGAGGTAAAAGCCGAGGCCGACCGCTGCAGGGAGCGAACAGAAGATGTCGGGAAGGAGATCAGCAACATAGACAGCCGCATCGTCAGCATGGAGAGTTTATGCAGCAAGCTGGACCCGGTCGCCAGCAGCCTGCAGAGGATCAAAGAGGGTCTGAACAAACACGTCACCGCGTTGTGGACCTGTGTCAACCATCTGAACGGCACAGTTGGAGCTCACGCAAGGAACATCGGAGAGCTGAGGGGAACCTGTCAGAACCTCCAGAACCTCATCTCTAACGGAGACCTGCAAGTGCTGACGAACAGCAATCCTGGGACGACGGGTAAGCTGTAGGTAGGACTTGGCCATCATACGATAGTCTGTGCCTAGACGATGTTTGCTGTAAGCCCTGCTTTGTGTCACCTCAGGCCACTAATCAACACAGGTTTTCTCTACCAATCGTTTCCAGGCTCATGTCAGACACATTACCCAGAGAAATTTCAACAGTCGAAGCTGAGATAGTGATCGAACCGCTGTAACATTTCCCAACTGTTTAGATCATTGTTTGGACCGGAGTCTGTTAGTGTATCACAGGTTGGCTGTATTGTCGGACAGGCCGCAATATTGGAGTGTGAGAGTGTGTGTGTGAGAGAGAGAGAGAGGAAGTTTCATTTAACCATGTTCCCAGTTAAAGCAGGCAGGGCTGATTGAAGACACATGCTTCACTTAATAGACCCCACTTGTGTTGAGCAATGCCTTGGCATTAAGAAATATTGCTCATGCAGCTTTTTTGTGCATCCAAGTTTGCTTCCAAGAGTGTGTTCGCCCACGAACTCGACACGTGTTTCTGTTTCTCTCAGTGTAAAACATCAAGGGGATCGTGTTCACCTACTGTACTTCAATATTAGGTGGATTTTTTTGCTATTTGTTTAGCCTCAGGGCTGGATACTGTTGTGTTGCTGTAAGCATATTTGAGAGCATAGATTTTCATATCGGTGCATATGTTGCATACCTCTCGTATGAGTCTGCTCCTTAATGGAGCCTGTGAGACCGAGCTGGACTTGTCCGGCTCCCACAGTCAGAACCAGAAGTACGCCCATAACGTTTACGAGCCGAGTCTCTTCCTCTGGGACCGGCTAGTTTTTCAGTCGCGGGTTTATGGGGCAGGTGATACGGCAGCACACGATCCAGTCCCGAATCTCATGGGAGCTGAGCTGGAATAAAATAGTCCTGGTTCCAGTCCAAGTCAGAACCAGAGGTTTGATTCTGTAGTTCTGAGATGCCAGTTTTCTTTTTTTTTTTTTGCCAAATTCTGAATCAGAGATGGCTGGGAAATGTTGCCACTCCACCCCACGACTGTTGTCATAGCGCGGAGGTTAATTCATCATGCTGCCACTCGGAGGTTTTGCAAGAGGGAGCGAGATTATTCATGATTTCCACTCGCGCTCAGTGATGTTACCAGGGACCGTTAACGACAAGTCGCTCTTTGGCTCTCTGTTTGTCTTTGCCCTGCCAGCTGCCTCGTCTTATTCTCTCCCTGCACGCTTATCTGAGGAGACTGGAAAAAGCAGTTCATCTCAGAGAGATTTCTGCACAAAGCTTATCAGTGATCCACTCGAGGGCGTCTGTATTTCAGAGCCCAGTGCTTCGGTGTGTGTAGATTAGTCCCTACTGGATCGACGTCCGTGTCTTTGTTTCCTCACACCCTGTTAAGTCCCATCTGCAGTTTTTTTCTCACTTTTTTTTTTTAAAGCGTCCACGGCTGAGCTCCTTTCCTGTTGAAATAAACAGAGCTGCACTCGGTCCCACGGGCCATTTGTCAACGTGTTTACCATGATGTCACGCTGGTTGTGAACCTTAAATAAGAGGGTCAGGAAAGAGACGAGGAAAGACGCAGTTTGTCAGCCTTTAAGTGATTTTTTGTTGCTTTCGGTGCACACTGATCGAGACGTTCTCGCTTTGACGGGTTACAGCTTGTTGACAACAAAAATGAAAGAAATACACAAGCCGCTGAGAATTTGCTTTTAAAAACGAATTTCTTCAATCAACACCAGGACACATTTTTACAGCGTTACAGCTGCTTTAACTTAAGAAAAATGATTAAAAGGACAAGGATAGAAGGACTGAAATCATTTTTTGTAACCTTTTTTAACCAGGAATATTCCGACTGAGATACAAAATCCCATTAAAAGAGAGTCCTGGCTGAGACAGCAGCATCAAAAGTTTCACAGAAAGAGGAAACAACACAGTTAAAACAAACAACATAACATTTTGCATAAAAGAAACAAGCAACAAATGACAAAAAATCTAAGAATTTACCAGTGTTCAATAGCAGGATTTGATATATGACGTGATATTTACATACGTGGAGCGATACACTACAAAGTGCACTCCTCAGTGTGCATATATAACTTGTATGTTTCCTAATCCCTCTCTGCTTGTTTTAAAGCACATCCCTCTTCCTTGTGTTGGACAAATTGGCCTCCTCCAACTTAAAACGGCCTCAAAGAGCTCTGTGATGAGGATGCCCCGAGATAAGAAACATACTTTCCTGCCTCTGACAATTCCTCAGTGGTGAAGCTGGTGGGTCGGCGACCTGCGAGAGATAAGGCAATTTGTAAGGTGACAGGGTCTGCTCAGTGGTCGAGCTCAGAGATAACCCTCGTGAACCCCCAAACAAGACGGAACCCGACAGAACGCCCTCGAGAACAATGAAGCCTGCAGCGTCCGGCGGCTCCTGACAGAGTAGGTGCTAGAATATCTGACGCAGGAGGCTGGCCGTGTTGACTCCCAGATGCATTCAGAAGGCCGGCGTGTTTTTGGCTGATGGTGACTCATTAAGTCAACATGCACCACATTGAGATGCGGCCGTTATGATGTGGTACGTAATGCTGGAAGTGGCCTTTTTCTTGTGACAGAAGGTGGGGGCTGTCGCATCCTGTGACTAACGACAAAAAGCGAGGGTTTCCCATGCTGCTCTGGTGCGCGGATCCATTTGTCGACGGCTCACCTCTTTCATCGTGACAAACACTCTGGCATAAGCGCAC
>CAEMYA010000069.1:6868171-6896332 GCA_903131615.1 Diplodus sargus
ACACGCACACACATCCTGCGTTTGCCTTCCGAAATCAAAGTCGACTCACCGGAGCACATACCTGACTTTATATGAGCAGCTACCAGCCGAGCACATGTGCACATACGCAGACTTTTTCTTCTACCCCCTGTGCTGTTTAATGGTCACACACCGGCTCCCCTCCACATGTTGAGTTTAACAGGCAGACTTTTTCTCTCTCCGGCCCTCCATAGTAAATTACCCTTTTTCCCCAGGGTGAGGTGACAAGCTGTCTGGTGATTGAGCATGTGGCCGTGCCTCGGTATGCTGCTGGTATGCCTTTTATGTGCTGGTTGCTCCTTTTCGGGACGGCAGAGGCTAACAGCGGCTATGTGCCCCTCGGCCAGGAGGACTGATCTGTTGATAAAGTCAGCGGCGGTTCTCAGGAATGCAGCAGCTGCACATGTGGTCAGAGCCGACCGTCCTTGTGATGGCAGCGGTCTGTCATTGTCTCCGTTTGTGCGCTTAATGACGGGTTCAGGCGATCGCGCGCTAGCTGTTAATGAGAGTCAGCGGTAGCACAATATAAACATAAACACGACTTTGTGTTTCTGTTTGTGGAAATCAAAGTGAAGAAGTGGAAACACGACACAGGATGCGATTGGATGTTATTCAATCCGAGGTTTGTTTTTGTTGTCAGCCATTTCAAAGGTGAAGCGTGCCGAAATGTTGGGTTGAGACTCTGTGGGATGTAATCAAATTACTTTGCGGAGGCCATTTTCCTCCGATGTCACACTCGGGGTTCGAGAGGCAAATGTCGTACTGCGCTGTTGTGTTCCAGGTTTTAAGTTCCAGATGCTTATCTTTTCACCACCGGACTGATCAGCAATTGAAAACACGATGGAATAGTGAAAATCGAGCTGCACGTCAAGGTAGAACAACATCTGTTACCAAATATGTTGTTGTATCTTTAAATACAGCCTTCTGGATTTTCACTTATCATCGTCATTTCAGTTGCTGATCGGTTGGGAAGGAATTCTATAAATGTGTCAGAGTTCCGACATTTATATTTGCTCATACCTTGAACGCAGCAGTGCCACATCTGAGCTTCCCACCCCGAGCATGACGCCAGGCAGTGTGGAATCATGGGAGTTGAGAATTGATGCGACTCGGGCGGTTAAGTTCACAGACGAGCCGAATGTCACATTTGCCAACTTCCTTCCTCATTTTTTGACGAATCATCGGATGTTTACCCGGGAGCTGTAGCCCCGGGCGACCGACTGAAACACACCAACACCTTGGATACAATTAGACTCGTCTTAGTTGTTGGAAATTCCTCCACTCATCAAAATATAAAGACGGTCTAGTTCTGTTTAGACTTTTTAAATGCAGAAATGTTACATATTCTGCCTTTAATGTGCAAATTGAAAATACAACCTAAGCGGCTTCAAATTAGCCGGACACACATCTCTCCTGTGATGCTGACAGCGAGGTCAAAACACTTCATCATACCCCCTGTAACACTGACGCGGTTGCACGATGAGTCAGACGGTCAGAATAAATCCCGTAAACCTGAATCTTTACTTCCCTGAAATCATCAGATCAGCCTGTTGTTCCTTCGTTAACACGATTCTTTTCACTTGACCTGCCCTCTACTCCTTCTCCCCTGCTGGTCCTTGTTCGACCCCCCTGTAACGGCCTTGACCCCGGGTTTGAGAATCACAACGCCGCACTCAGCTGGCGCCGGGAGATTTAAGAGTCACGGTGTAAACCAGCTGCTCTGTTAACACATCTGACCTCAGAACAGCTGGTCTCTCGCTGACCTGCTTGCCTCAGCCCCATCACTCACCGCCTTATCTTGTCGTCTGCAGGTGTTCAGGTTCCTGTGGAGGACGCGGGACTTCCTCAGGGTTCAACTAAGACCCTTCCAGTGCCGATGGGTCCCGTTGATCCCTCCCTCCCGCAGCCGCCTGTGCTGGAGACGGGAGAGGCGGGACCCCCCGGCAGGATGATCCCGTCCAAGCTGCCCAAGGGGACGGACGGCAGCATGAAGCCCGTTCAGGGTTTCGCTGGAGCTCCGGGTGAGTCCCACCGACACGTACCCTGCTCTCTCCTCTTCCCCAGCATCGTTTCTCGTGTCTCATCTTCTTGTTTTACTTCACAGCGTCCCCCAACGGCAAGTTCACTGACACACCAAAGTCCAGCACGCCCCTCACCTCAGGTAAACACTCCTGTAGCGTTACTCGACTGCATCACAGCCAGGTCTGTCAACAGAGGATCAAACTAACTGTCTTTCTGGTCAACAGATGTGAACCTGCCTCATAGACCATCACCACACAAACCCGACCAGGCCTCAGGTTAAGAGTTTATTCGTCGTACAGTTTCCTGCCTCTGTTAACACAATCTTTGTTGGTGCGTGATGTTTTCTGTCCTGCGTTCAGGTGAGGGGATGTCGTTCTCAGCTGGTCTGACTCTGCCGTCGTCCGAGGGAGAGATGGGAATCATTCCGTTCAACAAGGTGCTGGTCAACGATGGAGGACACTATGACGCTCACACAGGTGACTGTGAAGCCAATCCGATTGATTCAATCTGTTGATTCTGTCAGTTAACTGGTTAGTTGTTTAGGTTGTAAAATGTATGAAAAGTTGAACAATGACTTAAGCGGTGGTCCTCGTGTGTATTAAGAGATCTCTCTGTCTTCAGGTATCTTCACAGCTCCCATCGACGGACGCTACCTGCTCACAGCTGTGCTCACGGCCGAGCAAGGTGAGAAGGTCGAGGCGGTCCTCTCCGTGTCCAATCGCAGCGTCCAGAAGCTGGACTCCACAGGCTTCCTGTCGGGAGCGGCATCACCGCCGTCACACGGTCAGTGTAACTGCAGCGGCTCGACGTCGCTGAGTCTGGTTCTGCCTCTGAGGAGAGGAGATCGAGTCGGACTCGTCCAGACGGCCGGGAAGCTCGCCGTCTCCGCCTCCTCTGAGATCCTGTCGTCTTTCAGCGCCGTGCTGCTCTACCCCAGCCCGTCCAAACGGTAGCCCCGACACTTTAAAAGACACTCGACAGCATATATAAGGCAGGAGTGGATGTCCTTTTTAAAGACACTTTTCTATAAGTGGAGCACAGTGTTCAGTATTGAGAATACACAATACAGTCTCCAAATTATATGTGAGATTCTACGATAAGTACTAATATATATATAGTGTGTTTTTACTGCAATGTTTTTATATTTCCTCATGTGGAGTTTTGATCTTACAAATACACACAGTATGTTCTTCTGACATTTAATTGTTTACTGTTGTTTATCTGAACAGAGTATTTAAAAGCACACACTACCCTGTATGGACACCACCCAGTATTTCTTTCTTGTACTTATGTTAATGAACTGTTTGTGCCAAAATCTGATTGGTTGCAGAAAGCCGAAATCACATAGTGTTTGTTTTTCCTCACATCCTACAGCTCACACCAGTTTACATAAACTCACACTCCTCTCGTTGGTGCTAAAATTGTCAATAATACTGAAAATGAGCTTTGATTGTTCTGTTATTTTTTTTTATTATTAAAGCATCATCCAACATTTGATTTAACAGTTCATCACTACAATACATTCAGTAAACACACAGTTTATGTACAGTAGGTTTCTACAGCGTTAACACACTTGAAAATGACTTTAAATAATTCATGTCTTCAGAGCTCAACTCTCACACTAACACACAGAAAGCCGATCGAACAGCTGAATGTATTTATCAAACACATCACCCAGAACGTACTTTGTGCAAACGTTGTTACATCACGATGTAAACAACAGTCTACAGAAAGAACCCGAAGCAGCAGAACTACAGAAGTGTTGTGTGTTTACTTCACACAGAGTTTATCACTTTCATAGAAAGAATGACATTTCTCTGTCAGTCGTCACTGAGCAGAATAAAAACAAAACAGACTTAACGTTAATATACTTCAGTTTTCACGATGGCAGAAGTCTGGCAGAAACATCAGTGAAGATGATTAAAAATTCTTCAAAAATAGTTTCTACTGTCTGTCTAACTACATTTTTCTTTTGGAAAAATACTTAATACCAAATATGAGCATTATCTGCAGTTCTAAAAGTCCTTTTTTTTAATTAACTATGAGCCGAATCAGTTTTCTTTTTTCAAGCATACTGTAATAGTGCAAATTCCTGAAGCTTCAGAGCAAAGACATGAAGATGTCAGGTTTCTACAGCTGAAATAAGACCGTTTAAGTATGAATAAGGCCTTAAAAGGATGAAAACAAAGCTGCTATAAATATTAACTCGTATTTTTCACAACGGCTCTCAAGGCAGGGAGAGAAGGCTGTGTTCAGAATCGCTTCCTAACATACTGCACAGGATGAAGATGTGAACAAGATTAGCAACAACATCTGTGCATGTCATCTTACAGGACACACGCAACGTCCCAAAATGCATTGCATCTTTTCTTTGAGGTCAAATGGCAGCTGTGTCCGTCGTGTCACACACTCTTCCACTCCACTACATTTTGGAGGCAAATATTGTTGGAGTCATTGTGTATAAATGTTTAAATACATTCATTTAAAATAAATAAATACATTTATTTAAATGTATTTATTTAATTTATCAGCAATCGGATTAAAACAAACACTGATTCTGATGATGGGAAAAATGCTGAATGTCAGATCAGACACATATTGGATACTTTTACTCAAGTACTATTCCTATGGGTGACTTTCACTTTGAGCGAGAAAATGCAAAACAACTTCTTTTTGGCTGACACATTGTAAGTTCAGAGTGTTCAAACATCATGCTGACAATTGTTACAAAGATCTCAAAGGAAACGATACTGTAATGTCCAGCTTTCGTCCAGCTTGTTTCAGCGTCACATGACGTCAACTTGGCAACTTATGTAGCAAAATCTTCTCCGACTTTTCAAGTTGTTGTTCTGACGTTCATTTTTGCAGTGGGAATAAAGTTACATACTGATGAGTACGTAGTAGTCAGTGAGTTAGTGTGTGATTCTGAACACAGCTGCTGTCGATGGCCAGTTTAAGCTCAGTTATAGCAAATCCACTCCCTGAATAAGTGCTCAGGCAAAATCTTCTCATAACAGAACAACAACTGATATGTCACACGTTTGGCTTTCCTTCGTGCCAAAAGCTGACAGAGCCTTCGAACACACCTCTTAATAACACCAAAACTAGTCTGCAAGTGCATGAAGGGATGAGCCTTAACTGTGAAGACATGGAATACAGATGTTTCCACTACAGAGGAAAGACGATATCAAACTACTCCAGTGGCTCACAGTTTTTACAAAGACTTCTCAGTATGAAGTCAGTGTATACAGTTAGTTCTGCTGATTTCAAGTAATGAACCATTAATACGAGTTAAAGCAGCTCCTCGAAGCACACCTCAGCGATGGGCTGTCTCCAGTAACAGAAGGAGCTGAACTCGGGGCAGCTGAAGGTGGCGTTGTGTTGTGAACTCCGTAACGGGAAAACGTGCTCCACCAGCTCGCTCAGCCGGCTGTATCTGTCAAATAAAAACCAGCCATGAAGGGAACAATAAACGTTTGTCTGAGCGACCAAAACAATGAGTCCAGTGATGGTTCGGTACTCACGATGTTTTATTGCCTTTGGCCTGCTCCAGGATTAACTCTCCTTTGGGATTCACTGTAAATATCCGGCACACAGGCACGCCCACTTGCTTGTAGGCAAACACGTCCTGAAACAGAAGACAGATGGAGGATCATGTCAGTGTAATGGAGGCTTCAACAACAGTGTGGCTAAACATTATACTACTGTTGTAAGTAAATCACAGATTTTTCATAAAAAACATAATCTGTTGTGGAAATTTAAAGCGATACATAAACAAAGATGATTTACTGAACACTTACACTCGCTCGGTTTCCAAACGCTGCGTAGAAAGGATTTGTGTTTGGGAAAAACAGGTTCTTGATGTCTGTGAGACATTCGATCTTGAACTTCTCAGGCTTCTTCTCAATGATCTCTCTGACAAGAGAAAGAGAAAGATTACAGACTCAATCTCCGACCTTCTGCTGCTGCTGCTGGAGTTTCCTACTCTAATGGAATTAAGCTGTGTTTCCACCAAAGTACTTTCAGCATAGTACCCTTAAAACACGACGTTACCCGAGGTGGTTGCATCTAAACGCCAGATGTGGTTTGTGTTTCCACTCTGGACAGTAGAAATGTAGGTGTGGTTGTCACTGCCCGTCTTCGGCCTCTCGAGAAGTTGTCGCATTTATTAACTGACACACTATGTCTAAGGTTAGCAGTTTGTATATGATGTACAGCACAGGTCACAGACAAATGTATCATGTATAACCATTTATAGAGTCAATGAAGATCCAGAATTACAATAAAATAGGTTACTAAATTCACCAATCAGTAAATAGTAAAGAGAAAAGAGAAAATCAGTCTTTAGTCTCTCGACAGTGCAGGATTACGTAACAAATAGTTAGTGGCCAAGACTAACTAGGTACATTTTTTCAAGTACTGCATTTAGGTACAAATTTAAGTTACTTGATTTGAGGATTTTCTTCACAAACCACTTTCTACTTCCACTCCACACAATAATAGAGGGAAATATTGTGCTATTTTAGAGCACAAAACATATGAAAATGTACAGAAGAACTGAAACGAGTCACCCAGCAGAAAATGAGTCAGACATTATTTATACATTTCAGTTCCTGCAAAAACAAACATCCAAGCAGAATCTGACAACAGACGTGTCTCCACTGATCTGATGAGCAGGGCTCTCTTTTACTAAAAATATACTTAGATTCATGCTTTAATTCAGCCTTTCCAACACTGTGCTCACATTCAATCATTAAAAGATGCTGAGTATAAAAAAACGTAGCTTGAGCTGCTTCTCAGATTATCATTTGTGACATGTGCATCTGTGATCAATGAATTTCAAATCAACTTAAACTGATGGCACCTGCTGCGGTTTCCTCTCATAATGCAGCACAAATCAGGATTTATTGGAGTAAATCACGGTGATTGCAGCAGAGATCAAAGCCAGGCAGCATGTGTTGTTCAGTGGACTAAAAAGCACATGATCGACAGGGAAATCGCTTCAGTAAAGTCTATTCTTTGCTAAGAAACAGGTAATTTCCACGTCATTGTAACCTCTATAAATGACTTCTTACACGTGGTTTACTGCTTCACTCTTACTTACCATCAAAACTCATCATTAGTCTTTTTATAAATGAGGATCCAGTAACTAAAAGCAGCAACACTGACGCCAGAGATCAACTATACAGATGATTTCTCACCTGTGGAAGGCGGAGAAGAGGCTGCTGGGCGACAGCATGAGGGGTCCCTGAGGCAGCAGAGTCCCTCTGTCGTTCACCCAGTGCAGATATCCTCGGGTCATGTCGGCCATGCCGATGGCTCGGGCCGAACAGTACAGGAACTTGTAACCATTCCTGCAGCAGGCAGATATTTATTCATAGATTAAAATCCTCCACATCACAGTCTGACATTTGCACTCTGACAGAAGGAAACTCGTCGTCTGTGTCTTACTCGTGCACTGAGTGGTAAAGTTTAGCGATTCCCTGGTGAGTCCAGTCTTTCCCGAGCTGAGGCAGAATCTGACCAAACACATCAGACCTGTGGGAGGAAAATTCATTTTCAGACTTCTCATTTTAAATATTGTGCCTGAGATTGGAAGATTTGACTTTTGTTGCTGTCTGAGAACAAAAACAAGATAATCATAAGCAGGTGGATATTTTAGAGGTTTTCATACTTGGTGATGGTGCCGTCGATGTCAGAGATGATGACCTTGTCGTCCCAGTTCCACAGGTAGATGGTGCCCTCGCAGCGACACGTCCCCTGATACTGGGTGGTTATGCTGAAGGTGACATCATTAGGCCCCTCTCTCAGCTTCAGGCTGGCCTGAAGGAGAGGAAATGAGAGCAGTTTAAAAGAATAGCCACTTCATTCTAACGTCATATCCTCAGATGTTTTTCTTCCTACAACTAGTAGTTCTCAGTTTTACCTCACTTGAGGAAAAACTTGCTTTGTTCTCTTTTGCTGCAAAAGGTCGTATAATGTGTCAGTTTGTTTTAAGGTCTAACGTGACCACGCCATGTGAAAATAAATACTTTCGAATTGTTTGACAATAAAGTTGAGAATATATGTCTACATGTATCACTATCCAACGAGAACCTATAATAGTTACAGTTTATGTTTACAACTGCGTATAACTTTCTTTGTCACTTGTCTATTCATCTAGATAGCATCAACTACTACTGGTATAAAAGAGACATATACGATTACTTTTAAGAGTCAGTGATGCGATCTCCTGAAGCTTTCCTCTTGTCCCTTCTCCACTGGGCTTCAGTACACATAATCAGAAAAACAGCTTCTGTCTTTGCCTAAATTTAGTCTCACTGGAAGTGTCAGTGATCTTACTATCTGGTCAGACGACAGGCGGAGGGACTTCTTGTAGGAGTGACACGGCGCCGGGGCCGGGCCTTCTGTCTGCACATGCTCAGTGGGGGTCAGAGCAGGTGCCACAGTGTTCAGCTCTTTAGTCTCGTCATCGCTGGACCACTCGGCTGCTTTCTGCCTGTAGGAGGGGAGAACAATGTCTAGATGAGCAATGAGAGCAAACTTAGCCGGTGAAGAAGACAGAAGTGTGTTATGTTTAAATATGCACAATAATGAGACAATGCACTGACATAAATACAGATTTATAGTTGATAATGTGATTCAGGCACAACTGCAGAATCATTTAGAGCCACCAGAGGGCAGCAGACCTCATCTGTCTGTACAGTAACTCTGTTCAGATATGCAGCATGTCTTTGTTTCTTACTTCATACAAAAACTGGATGCATCTTTAATTATCTCCAACGAGAACTAGAATCAGCCTGGTTTACAGCATCTTCCTCCTCGTTTCTTGATGATGAGTTTCTGAGTCATAAATCATCCGCACTGCTCGCTGACTAACATGCTAATCCAGCCTCTGCGGGACATGTTTACCCAACACTGACTGTACAGTTGTGAGGATGCCAGAGCTTTGTTGCTGACTCACTGTGTTTCTGGGGCCGGGTGGAGGGCAGGGCTGTCTCTGGTCAGAGACTCCTGCCTCTCTAACTTGGTCTCTGATGATAACTGAAGAGAGGAAGAGACATTATCAACCTTTTAAGAGACAAGCAACCACAGTTTAAAACCAATGAAGGGTTACATCTGTGATAAAAGGCTCTTTCATAAGCTTAAAAGTCTTTATATAATAATGCAAAACATGATCGTAGTGGTTTCTGATGCATTTGGGCAACCTGTTCCTCATTTGTTTAAACTCATTTACAATGCAAATCTCCTCAAACATCTTAGGATTCCCACTGTAAACACACAGACGAAGCTGTGACTTTCCCTAAAAGCGTTTGGCTGACCTGCTTCACGCTGCTCTTTCTCCAGAACCACCAGCGTCCAGACTTTTTAGGCATCTTCTCCTTCACCCAGGCCTCCTCTGTAGCCTGTCATTTACATAAATTATTCACATGTGAACGGATATGATGTGAAATCAGACAGTAAGCTGTGAGACACATTAGACTGAGAGCATACCTTTGGTAAGTTCTTCTGGAAAGCCTGCATGCAGAGTATCAACGGAGCTGCCAGCGTCCAGTTGTAATACCTGGTGGAAAAAAGCTTTGTTTTAAGATGTGATGTGTGATGAGCGTCCACTCATTTACTGACTAGATTAGAAGGTAAGACGACTCACCTGTTTGAAATTCTAACCACCAAATTGGGATTGTCGATAATTGCTGGATTCTCTGCAAATTCATTGTAGGTGATGATGTGCTCCATGAATTTATCTGGGATGAAAAAACCTTAGTAAATGTACGCAATTACATTCAGTCACTGTCAAAGATGAGGATTACAACAAAGAAATATGAACATTTAAGACAGAAATCTGTAAATAAAAGGTAAAAATGTGTAAAGCAGTCAAACGATTCAACGAGCAATACATTGTTTTTCAAATAACAGTTAACAGCTTCTGCTCAAAATCTCCTTTCCATCCTGAATTTTTGTTTTACATTATAAAGACTACTGTTTCAAGACAAACCTATGAGGAAACCTGTTTTGTCAGTGCAGTGTTGCAGTAGCCAACAGAGATTTCTGTGTACCTTTAGAGATCTCTGAGTTCTCTCCAACACCTCCGCACAGCGACAGGGTGACGTCAGGGAGGTCGCCGGCAGAGTCGGACAGACACTCAGTGCCGCTGTCTGCTGCCGCGCTGCCCACAGACTGAGGAGACTGAGATCCAGAGCGCCTCCCAATCTCCACCCAGTCCTTGGGAACCTGCTCAGACTCACTGGAGACACACAGACAGACAGTCCAGTTTCACACAGAGTCGTGACAATAGCTGCAGCCAGTTTCACTTCATTTGTACATGGTTCCGGGGTATCAAAACAAAAAATATTGTGGCCACATTCAAAAGTTATCAATGAATGCTTTGTCACCTCCTGAACATATACTCATACATAGTTAAATAATCCTAAATGAGTTGACATGACTTTATCTGCTGGGCTTTGTACCTTTTTGGGAAGTACCGAGCAACAACATCTGGTTCAAGTGCATTCAGGTCGTCCAGGTAAATATCTTCAGGGCCCTGATGTTGGCTCCTCTTCCTCACACCTTTGTGAAAGCAGCAGAAGAGACTGTAAGAGTTTACTCCAAAATCTTTTCACTTCCTTTAAACTGATGCATGTGAACGCAGACACTTTACACTGAACTCGGGCCCGAATAGAAACCACATCCTTCCTGCTCACATCACTTACGCCGAGCTGTAGAGTTTACTATCAAAGAATCTGGAGTTTTCTTTCCCAAGCAAACTCAGACTAATGGAGCTAAAAAAAATCATTACAAGTTTCTGTACAATTGTCATGTCAAATAAGCAGATGGAATTCAAGTTTTACGTCTATTTTAAAGTCACTTGAATCTTTTTTTTCTATTTTCTTTAAGGGAGGGAAGTCTAAAATGTTCCCATGTGAGATTCAGTGTACTCATTCAATGACTGTATGCTTATATAGCAGCTCTGGATGTGGTTCTGTACCACCTTCTGACACTTGTCATAAATATGTTCCTCAAATGTCTTGTTTTGTCCACAACCAAAAGATTTAAAATTCACCGTCATCAGCTATGGCGCTCAATCGTGGCCAGAGCAATATTTCCCGAACATTATGATGTCACAGTTAAGTTTTGGACCTTTTGGATATAAAATGTCCACATTGTGTCATTTTATCCTCTTAGACATTTGCAGAAAGGAATTGGCAGAACTGAATTGAGTAACGGCCAAAAGTTGTGTTTTGTGAGGTCCTGAAAACATCCTGCCTCTGGCCACGACTTTCACCATGGCAGAGGCATAACAAATACTGTAATTTCCTTCAGCGATGAACACAATATACAGAAACTATAAAAACACATTTTCAGAGTTATAAAGAAAGTCATTTTACTTCTCCTCTTGATGGGGGAGTCGCTGCCTTTGCCTCCCACAGAGTCTCCAGTCTCGTTACCGCCTCCACTGGCAGCGGAGCCGCTGTCCCTGGGACTAGGAGGCGAAGACGTCCACCTAGCCTTGTGCGCCGTTTTTGCAACCGGTTCAGAATTCGAGGGCTCAGAGATAAAGCTCCTGGATAGTAAATCTGAAAGTTCTGGCTCAAGCTTGATAATGTTTGTATTGTTTGAGGACACTTCAGGGGGCTGTGGTTTGTGACTGTGCTGATCAACTTTGATGGTCCGAGGTTCTGGTTTAATAATACTGCAAACAGGATCTGTGGTTCTCTGTCCTTCCCTGGACTCTTCCTCCATGGCTTCTGTGCTCAAGATAACCCTGAAATGCGTGTTCTCAGAGGGAGTGATGGTCAACGTCTTTGGCTCTGATTTGTCCTTTTTGTTGACCTGGATACGAGAAAGAACAGAAGACAGGCTTAGAAAATATTCCCACAAATCTTCATTGTTTCAAAGACCAAGTTTAGATCAGATTCTAGCAGCCTCACCCTGGTGGACTCTGGAAACTCTCCCCAGGTCCACTGCATGTGGGACTCGGCCCTGAGCATGCTCTCTGCAGGCTTCACCATCAGCTCAGAGTCACTTTTGGGCGACATGGGCTCCGACATCTCCCGGCTGTAAACAAACACATTTCCACTGAGTCAGCTGTAACAACTTGTGGGAGTGATTTGTTTTACTCGGCTTTTACTCTGTTTTGATGAACTGGATGGAAATTGTGTCTCATCGTTTCTCTGCGTTTGTGTAAATATTTGACAGGACAGAGTGGGGCGGCCTTACGTAGTGCAAGGGGACCAGTCTCCGTCGGAGAAAGGGTAGCTGTCCCATTCGAGGGTGGTGAGGGGGGAGTGTTGCCTGTGGTCCATGTTGTCCTTCATCAAGGAGAGTGAAGATGTTCTGAAGACAGGAAACAATTAAAATCAACTACTTTTACAACAATCAATGCGTAAAAAACGCAGCTTTTAAACTGAACATATTAACTGACCGTCCGTGTTGCGTTATCTGCTCCTCGTCTGAACTGAGCTCACACAGCTCCAGCTCCCCGCCTGCGGATGTGGTTTGCTCCTCTTTGCGTGGCTCGGCTTTGTGCTTCCTCCTGCGTCTCTTCCTCTTCTTGCCGGCAGTGTTGGAGCAGGTCTGCAGGTTTCCAGAGGACGGGTCGTCTTGACTCAGAAGCTGACTGTTGTCCACTGCTGGTCCCACACATCTGGGCTCTCTGCTCCTGAATAAAGCCTCTTCTGTGGGGATGGGTGAGGTCACCAGGTGGGCTGGGACTATCTCCTGTGTTTAGATAAAAAAAAAAATTAAAAAAATCATGTATTTATTCATATTTGGTTTGTTTTGCTTATTTCAGCGTAGGACACATAATAGACTTTTAACCAGCTACACACATTTTTATTGCAATCCATCCAATAATTTCTGAGACACTAACAGACTGATAGCGGCACTCCTGCCAGCATGACTGTAAGAAGAAAACCAAGGACGACACATCCAAGAAATGTTGGATGTTGTTATATTGATAACTGAGTGCTATTAGTAAATCAACATCAAGCTCACATTGTGCTTCTCTGTCTCCTGGACAAAAAAGGCCTCTCCATTGTCTCCGAGCTTCATGTGCAGCTCCACAGGCTCCCCGTTGATTTCTATGTCAATCTGCAGAGTCAAACAAACAAACACATTTCTGTTAGAATTATTGCGGAGTTCACCACGTTCTCCTCAGATGGCTGCCGGTTTTAGCAGGCATTAATGAGGTTTGTTTACACCAAAATGCTGCATTTGCATTTTCTACAATGCAGCTCATTGAGGAAAAGAAAACTGTGCCGCAGATTTACCTGAGGAATTAGGCTTAAGTCGGAGAAAAAATAGAGAACAGATTGTTCGAAAGCTTGCAGTTTTCACAATACAGCAGAAGTTTCTATCCGTGTGTTAAACAGTCAGGGTATTTTCAGAACTGCGCTGCCTGAGTGGATTTAGGTTGTTTAAAAGGTCAACAACATAAGTAAACTCACAGGATGTAAGGTATGTGCAGAGTTATCAGTAATGAACCAAAAATCTGCTAAAATTGTCTGCAAGAAGCTGACGTCTAATGAGAGGTTGAGAGGTCACGATCTGTTTTTATTCTGTTTTTTCCTGCTTTTGATGGTTCACATCTTAACTGAAAGTGAAAGTACAGACTGTTTCCTGTGCAGTCAGACTCTCATGTATGTCTGTAAAGAGAAAGGCTTTTCTATAAGACACTTTCTTTTTTTTTTTTTAAAGGGATGAATCTTACTGAGCAGGGAATAAGAGGCTAAATTGAGCTTTAGTCTGTGTAGCCCACCTTAGCAGTCAGCTGACAACTACAGTGTCTAAAAATAGACAGGAAGGGCGATCTGCTCTGCTGAGAAGCAGAGAGTGGATGGGAATGTTGAGAGAGCTTCAGAGGGAGGGCAGAGAAATCTATCATGCAGCTCCATCACAACACACTGAAATGAGCCGCTTCAATCTGCATGCTTATCCCACATTTTACTGCATGTTTTTAAAGCATCAACGCCAGAGCTTTGAAAGCAGGAGGATGTGAAACTTGATATGCTGCCACTGACTTTTGCTTTAGATTTTGAGATGCAAATCATTTTGGTTGCACAGATAATCTGGCGTCATTTCTAATCCCTGGTCAGTTTTACATCTTAGATTTGTATGAAAAATGAAAAATTAATTTCTGACATTCATGTTCAAAAATGTGATAATCTTTTTCCTTTGAGTAATGTGGACACTCACCACTTTCTCCCTGGAGCGCAGCACTCCCAGTTTTCCGAAGCGGACATGGAAAGGGGAGCACTGGAACGTCCCGTCAGGCTGTCGGACCACGATCACGTCGATGCAGCCTGACAGAGTGGCCTGATTGATCCCTTTGTACAACTCCTTCACTGTCACCAGCACCTGGCCCGCCAGCTGCCCCACGTAGTTCATGGTGTCCACCTGTCGGCAAAAAAACCCTTAATTAATAGGAATAAAAGTGAGAACAATATTCTGCACTTTGAACAACACCTGTAATACCAGCAGAATGAAAACCAGCCTCTACTTTCTTTTACTAGGCCAGTGTCCCAATAGCACGGCTCCTGTTGTTCAGAATAGTATGCAAAGGAAATGCACGCTGGTCCCTAAACGCAGCGGCTCTGTCCCATTTTCCTCAAAAGAGTCCTGAGCTGATGGAGACTTAATCAGGCCCTCGAAGGCAGCAATAAGGTTGAGCAGAGCGGACAGAGTGTGTTTCTGTCCCCACAAGGACCACGCTCTCAAACTGACCCGGTTTTGTTCAATACAGCACCAGCTACTTGTTAAAAACAAGCATGTCTTTTGGATCTCTGAATGTATATACATCGTTCTGTCCAACTAACGATGCATTTGTGGCAGTAATAAGGTGAATGTAAGGAAATAACCATTTTGATATTATATCAAAGACGTCTAGATATTGTGTTGATGAGATATCTACTGATGTTAGCATGCTACGCAGCTAGCCCCAGCCCTGAAAACCTCTTTCTCCCAGAGGTCCAAAGCTCCTGTGCTGTCAGTGCAAACACCAACACCCACCTGGTTGTCCAGCTCACAGCAGCTACAGGCTTGATGTGTAAAAACGAAACAATTAGCAGTGATTCTGCTGATATGCAGCCCCTATCTGTTGGAAGTACAAAGGTGCAGCGTAATTAAACAGCATCGTTTCACCCTTGTGTCATATAGAAAACGGCAATAACGTTTTATACATGGTGCTACTGCGATCACTGATAAAAACAGTCAACTGTGTGTTTCAGTATTCAGGACAAAGTTTTACATTGACTGAGTCAGAGCTGCATAAAAGCTGGATGGACTTTGAAACCACTCAGACTCTTAGACCGGCAGCTTCTGCACCAACTGAACTCTTAATACACTTAACTGATGGCAAAGGGAAATACAGTCTAAATATAACTGATCTGATGGGAATTACTTCAATAATATAGCTGTGATGGATACATTCAGCATTCCAGGAACCAAACAACAGAAGTCATGACCGGACACACACAGTATATCTCTGATAATGAACTCTATCAGGTGACAAACAGCGTGGCACTAAAACTCTACTGACAATATAAAATACACTGAGCAAGATGGTGATAAAAACCATGAGATGCTTTACATTTGTTTGCAGATGAACTTAAACAGACATCTTGTCATTCTGTTTATGTCAGGTTTTCATTGCCTTCAGTGTATTCGGTTTGTGCAATGGTGGCCCAGTTGACTGCTTTTTGGTAATATTTGATTGAACTTTTTTTTGTTTATAAAGAAAAATATAATTTATTCATTGGACTTTCTGGCTCTAATAACAAAAGTTACATGTAAACAGGCGATATCAAGTGACTTGTATTTGTGCGTTAATAACCTGAGTATTGTGAAAAGCATAATTCCGTCACAAAATTATATATACTGTGATTTATTCTTCTGATTATCCACTAGATAATTGTATCTATTGTCCAATATCTCTAATAGGAAGGTGGTTAGAAGAAGACTGGGTTAAAAAACTGGGTCAAGATTACAGTTAAAACTGCGGTTAGGATGAAGTCATGTTTACTAGAGTCGAGGTCAGTAAGACTGTCCAAATAAAGTCCATCATTACAGGTCATTAGAGATTAATGACAGCCACAATAAAGAAAACTCATTTACTCTGCATATTCAAATTAAAGTCTAACCGGGACTCCAACTCACCAGAGTCCAGGGGGACTTCGGGTGCAGCTGCCGGTCCTGCCGCTGCTCTCCAGGAAACCTCTGTAAGAGCTCCTCCATGTCACCTCAATAGGACTGAGCTGAGCGAAGGCCTGCTCAGCCAACCTGCTCCTGCTCTGTGCCATGCACCACAGCTTCTGAGACCCGTCTAACACGACTGGAGGAAAATTACCCCAAGCCTGAACCATAAAACGCTTACATAAGCTCCCTGAGCACCGGCCCCCTGTCACCGCCAACCTGCGCTCAAAAAGTCTTCTGAGAAACAGCTTGAGGGGAAATTTTAATCTATCAATTATTTGTTTGACTAGGCTACATAAATAATTTACCCTCAGACGTGAAAAACAATGACAAAGGCACACAAAAGGGTACAACCCATCATTCTGACATGCTAATATGATATGGTAATAATAGTATGCTATAGTACGTTAACATTAATCACAGCTGAGGTGCATCTGAAGCTAACAGTCATGAATCGGTCATGAATTCAAATAAATGTACATTGTGACATGAAAAGTCAGTCATTAGGATTCATCCTCTGGAAATCATGAACTGAGAGTCTGCAGCCATGTTAGCAGCTCTGCTAACTGCCAACAAGATCACAAAAACAATGTTAATATGCTGATGATAAGCAGATAAATGTTAAGCATGTTCATCGCGGAAATTTAGCCAGTTAGCATGCTAAAGTTTGCTAATTAGCACTAAAGTTAGTATAGCTGAGGCTAATGGGAATTTTACTGAGTTTTTTAGGGGATCAACAACATAATTCCATGTCATCCTGAGCAGAACATGAATGTCTGAAACTAATTTTAAGGCAATCCATTCAACAGGTGCCAAGGATTTTTACTCAAAACCACAAATGGCAGTTAAATTGTTAGGATACATCTTCTGGTAACCATGACTGTCTTTAATATTTGTGCCAATCCATCAAGTATGTTGGGATACTTCAGTTGACACAGTCAGTGAAAACTTTGTCTGGTTCTAGAGCAAAGGTCAGGAGATCATCATAATCCATAGGCTTCATCCACTGGGGACTTTTTTTGCCAACCAGTCAAGTACGTTGGGATATTTTACTAGATAGAATCAGTGAAATGTTTGGCTAGCTGGTGGTGGATGAGGAAACAAACGGGATCACTTCATCCTTCATCCTCTGGGGTCCATGAATGTCTGAACTTAATGACAATCCATTCAATAGCTGTCAAGATATTTCAGTCTGTAACAAAGTAGTGGACTGAGACCAACATTGCCATCCCTACAGCCACATTGCTGTGAAGTGATTGGGTCTTAGCTGTAACTGAATGATAACCAGTCAAACTAACCAAGTGACAAACATTATTCCAGTCTGCTGAGCACCAGTTGATAATAGTATCACACTGTGTTCCTACAATGAGCTGTGGCTTCCCCCCCCGAGTGAACCACATTGTAGAGTGAAGCTGCGCTGCTCATTTAATGGACAAAGCAGAAGTGTCTAGATGAGAGTCATCGGGCCCGATAGCAACGCTGCATAACCAGAACTCTCCAGTGAGCTGACTACAGAGTGTCTACATGAACTACACATCGCACCAAATATAGCAAGAGCCTCGACTCCCACAGCACTTCATATAGACCGGCTCTGCCACAGCACTCGAATAAAGGTGTAGTGGAGCGATGTTCTGCACAGTTTGTCTCTGTGTGTGGGCTTGAAATAAACTGAAACTAAAGTTTCATGTTCATGTATACAACAGAGGTAGAAAGTAACAAGGTACATTTACTTACGTTCTGTACTTAAGCACACATTTTTATTTCTAACTTCAGAGTAAAAGCTATTTTGTTTGTATTATCTGCTCTATATATCAGACATAGATTCAACGATATTGCTGATTCCCAATGCCAGCCCTCAATAAATAAAATATTAAATTATCAAAAAATAATAAGACACACAACAAATAAAACCACACAACCAAAACAATGAATGAAATGGACTTTCAGGCCTTGTCAACAAAAATTGCATATAAAACAACGGGCAACATAGAGGTCAGCAAAATGAAGCTTATATTCATAAATTGATCGTCGTTTAGACGTGTACAAAAAGTCACAACTGACAAATTGATTAATTGCTTCAGCTCTAGTTTAAAAGGCAGCTAAAGCAAACTCCAGCTGATGTAGAACAGTCTAGTCAACTATTGTCTCTAAGGTCAAGACAAAGCAAAAGAGAGAAACTCATTTGAAAACTGAAAGTATACTTCAAAATGGATATGTAGTTTTGCTTCCTCCTCATTCCAAAAGAAAACTTAGAGGCTTTACAGCCTCGTACTAAGATAACAATCTACGCACCTCACAGTGCAACTATCGTCAAGCTGTCCAACCTCCTAAAGCTTTGTTTTTTAGGTCCCGTTTGTCCTACATTACAAAATGCCCCAGTGCTTGATGACACAACTCCAGCACAACCAGGTCTCATCCGCGACACACTGAGGGGACCTTAAGAGGTGTTAATCCTGTTTACTAGCTTAGTACAAAGCTAGCTTTCCCTGTCTCGGCACGTTTGTCCTGCTCATTACGTCCAACTGTCCAACGTGATCCTGCATCAGCCAGTTGTTGTTTGGACCACCGTTACGTCACTGAGTCTGCAGGTTTTTACTTCGATAACCAGTTTCTGACGAATACAATACAACAATGTTTTTGACTCTGCAAACTGCATGTTGTACTTTTATTGTACAGTTATTTACAGTTACTGTTATAAAGCCCAACATTATTCCCCTATGAGGAGCTCAAATCAGGTGTGTTTGGCATTTTATCATGAAAAATGACAGTTCAATTAATCAACTATGTATTTTGGCATTAAATGGAACAATATTTTGGTTCTTTAAAAGACCTTAAAATGTGTGGATGATGTTATCTTTGAGGAAACAAATATATTATGATATCAAATTATCCAGATTTACTAGTCAATAAGCTATATAACAGACTTCAATAAGGAAAAACAGCAAGAAATACAGAGTTATAACAGCCTAAATCTCAGAAAAATTGATATAAAACACAATACACAGGTCTATCTCACAATAGGGTTTCTTATCTCTGTTTGACAGGATGTGGTTTAACACAATTAAACGATAAATCCTGCAAACAATTAGACATCGATTGTGAAAAATATAATAAAAACAAATCCCTCCAACTCACACAGTTCGTGATATGGCCAAAAAATGAATTCAAATCGGTTGAAACGCACCTATAGGTGATGAGAAGTCTTCAGGTACAGCAAAGCAGTTTCGCCATTAAACCTATGAGGCGTTTAGGGACCCACGGAGGGGGTTTAATATGACATAATAGACATTTATGTGCGACACTTGAATTTTATGAAGCAACAACATGTCGTAGGCTCCAGTAGTTAATGCGAGGCTTACATATAACAACATATATTTATATTTCAGCACGTCAGAGGCGATAAACGCGAGTTACAAACAAGCCGCTAACTTCAACGTCTCCTCCGGAAGGTTTTTAACGACTCCCCTGCCGGTCTGTTCACGGCACAGAGGAGCGACATTAACTGGCAGTGACACACATTCCCGTCTATTGTTTTATTTACCTACAGGGGTTTAATGAGGATACGGAGGAGAATAGCTGAGGAAACCATCCTACCTGCCGGAGTAGAGGCTGACCCGCGGGCAGTCCCACCTTCAGTCGGCTCCCTCCGCCGGCTGCTCGTCGACTCTGAAGCCGACAACACCACGTGACCCCGCAGCGCCCAGGCTGCACGTGATGAACGCGGGAGGACACATGATGAGGTTAATTATTGAGGTTAATTATTACAGATTTATTAGGGGAGCTCGGGATTTTGCACCAGCATCACTCTCTAAAATACAGACAGCCATAAACAATATGCTCAGTGCTGAGAATTAAAGGTCTCATGAGATGTTTACAATATTTATTTAATACTTTGTGTCACTTTGTGTTACTTGGTGAATCCAGATTGATACTTGAATAAAATACATAAGAAAATGTACATCATGATGTATTATTATCACTTAAAGGTGCAATATGTAAGAATTAAACTTAAGCTTAACAGCTTTACGTTGTGACATCTATGTATTATCATTATTATTATTGTTATAATGTTGCATATATGTTTACATGGCCAATGTTTCAAGCTCCCAGTCCAGACCGCTAACTGCGCCACTAACTGAGCCAACCTGTGAACAACAGCCACAGTAAGCAGCAGTTAGCGGTTACTCTAGTGTTACGCTGGCCCCTATTGATTCAGGTTTGAATTTGACAGGTTCAATTCTTATAAATTGCACCTTTAAAATAACATTATATTGGTCTGCGGGTTTAGTGGATCACAAGCTACTCTTTTACCAGCTGCAACATTAAAGTGATAAAGGGCCAGCAGACTCATTTTAATCCATAAAGCTTGATATGATTCCAAAATGTGCCATTCTATGTTTGTTATTTCACATTTGGTCAGCTACTTTCAATGTATTCTGACGTAATAGTTTGGACTTTTACTTGGAACAGAGTGATTAAATACTGTTGGTAGACAAGTCACAAGATCAAGTTTCCCCCAAGATCTAATTTCGTTTATGTATTTTACTGTATGTACTTGTGGACTCCTTATTACAGATCATTTATTTGTTATACTTTGCTTCCTTCCTGCAATAGAGAGGGTGACTTAATTGATTTCATGTGATGAAACTACCCTTAAGTCACATATTTCAATTTAGGATGTTCAGTTCAAGATTCACTTCCTTGCTACAAATTGGTAAGAGAGCTTGAAAAGAAACAAGAACACATGTTTGATTGTATTTTCTCTGGGTCTTGAGATTGTCTTAGAGCTAATTACATTTTTACAATGATCCGTCATTTTTCTTCAGGCACTGCATTCAAATGATTAATCAATGGAATGATTTGTTTTTCCGGAACAAAAACAGAGACTCTGACTGATAACATTATCAGACTGCCATTCAACAAGAATATATGTAAACAGTTGTTACCGTTAAGATTCGATCCAAAGTGGATGCAACGCATTTTTCCCAACTGTAATGACTAAAAAGAAGTGCGGCAAGTCATTGTCACAATGAGAACATTAATTTTCCACTCTCCGTGTGGAGGTCAGAGAGGTCACAATCAGTAAAAGAGTTTGCGAGCTGCAGCCCAGCGGGTGGTGTGGGATTGTCAAGGATTTGCTCCAGGAAGGTTCAGCGGGGCAGATATTTGACAGCACAGATTTGGCTGAACCTGAATCCTCAGCCAGTGAAAGGAAAGTGTGTCACCAAACGTGTTCTGGAGGGGAAGTAGAAAGTTTCAATTCCCCATTAAACACAAGCTGAGTCAGAGTATGACTGGCTGGTTTAAGGCACATGGCATAAAATCATCTTTTCTATTTAGCTGAAGCGTCTGTAAAATTGAGTCTTGCTCGCTATGTCCCCTAAAATATAAACACCCACCCTAAATCTTCTGACACGATATAATTACAGGTGACCGTTTGAATCAGCAAATATGTCGACATATCCTTTGATTCAAGCAAATACGATGAAAAACATACACACGATATGCAAAATATAAGAATGAAATGCAGGTAAATTGTAAAAATGGTGGTCTGTGAGGTTTTATTATCATATAAAACAATATATAATGCTCCATAAGATACTTACTCTATTACATAAATGTGGAATATTATTATAATTAACATTTGATAAGAGCAAATGCAACATATAAGATCATGGAAACACGTCAATCATATTAAGCACGTCAGTCGTTAATGATATTAAGCACAAAAGTCCACATCAAACTTGTATAATATGTACGTATATCTGAGTATACTCAATACTTTTATTCACTCAGTGTTTCTGGCTGAGTTTCAGCTTGAGGTTCAGTCTCCTTCACTGTGTCTGGAGGCTGCTCAGGGCCCTCTGATTGGTCAGAAGTCACCGGCTGCTCTGGGCCCTCTGATTGGTCAGAAGTCACAGGCTGCTCAGCAATCTCCTCTTTTCCATCTTTGTTTTGTTCAAGTTTTGAGGCTTCGGCTGCGACTTTCTCCTCATCTTTCTGCACTTGAGTCTCCTTTTTGTCTTCAACCTTGTCCATGGCAAGTGTCTTAGCTACAGAGTCTGCAAGAGAACAATCACTAGTAAACACGTCAGCGCACACGTGACAATATTACGTCATACTGCAGTGTCTCATTCCAGCCCTCTCACCCTTTCTTTTCTGCGTTTTCGTCCCCGTGACTGGGCTTTTCATTTTCTCCTCTGGGGTATTCGGGCTGTACACCACATTTCCCTCTGCATCAGTCCAGTATGAAGTAATACCCAAGTCAGGTGTTCCCTCTATGACCTCCACCTGAGATGAGAGAACTGGAGTTAGAAGTCACCATATAATAAAAAGCCTGTAATAATCTATTACACCATCCAAAGAATGATGTCCACTACTTACCCAGGAAGTTCAATGAGGTAAAAAAAAATACCTATGATTGGGGAAATAATCCAGATACATTCGACTACAATCACTGAAAAGTTCCACGATTTAATCAATCTACCGAAATCTGTGTTCTCCCTATATTACACATTTTATAACCCATTTGTTGCGCTGCATTTTATCCAATATTTTCATGTAATTTCTATCTGAAACACAACATATTGCTTCTCATTAAGTGTGATTGTCTCATCACAATCAGATTCAGTCGGTTCATATACAATACATGTAAGTGTACTGGTGACATAACTTTTAAAAAATTAAGTCACCAGTAAACACTTTTATCTTGTAAAACTTAAATTTAATCATCTACTTTACTTGTTAATGTAAGAGATATTCATATCTAATATATAAGATAAAGGAAACTGCCTATAAACATCACCAAATAAAACGTTTCTTGTTTGTTTAACGCAGGATGTCCACACTGGTGAGCCACTGGCCAAAAGAAGAAGTTTACAGTATTGTATTGTTAAGATTCAAAATGGCACTAGAATCCCAAGTTCCCCAATCGACAATACTAACAAACCCACTTTCCAGTTGATTGGCTTCAGTGATGTAGCTAAGAAGTAACTGAGTGCTAACGTTACGTAACGTTCAGCTGCTGATCAATCAGGAAGCAGTGAAATGAAAACAACGTTTTCGGCAGATTCTCTACGTTTATGAGACTTGAAACCTGGAACGACTACGACATTTGAGTTTCCCACCTTGACTGTGATTTCAGACTAAAATGGCCTCTTAATAAACGAGGGATCCTACTGATTAAAAGAGCATTTAACCTCACAAAATAAATGTTTCTTTTTAACACTTTGGGCAGTGTTGGTTTAATCCCTGTAAAACTTTGATTTAGGGGGATTTGCTGACAACTTTGCCTTGTGTCGTGACTTCAAATCCACTAAAGCAGTAGAACTTGACAAAACCAATGAGAACAAAGACTATTTATAATCTTTGGATATACCTCTACTGTATGACTGTACCGTTGGAGGCCGGTGACCAGACGACAACAAAGGGGAAACAGCATTAGTTTTTCTCTCACTTACACTCTGGTGAGCTTGATTTTGTTCGCTCTGTTTGTGCTCGTCTATCAGTGAGTTTTTTTAGTTTATATTTTCCAGAGCGTCATAAATCAAGCACACCGTGGTTATTGCAGTAGAGAGAGGGGTTTGGCTCCATGCTGGTGGCTGATCTTCTTGCAGTCGAGGGTCTACAGAAGAAATCGTGACTAGGAGTGGAGAAGGGGAGAGTCAACCGAAACCACAGTGTGAATAGTGGAGGGTGGAGGAAAGTGAGACAACGCAAAGAGGAAGAGGAGGAGGAGGAAGTGGGGAAGTACATGCTTGCTTTTATTAGTGTCATCAAGAAACAGGGGAGTAGGAAGTGATTCAATAATAACTAGGTGATCTAACAATCTTCATTACCATGGTGTCGTTATCATCATAATCATAATAAAGGAGGCATCATAATCATTATTGAAGGACAGTGAAGAGGAGGGGGGGTAACAATGGTGGATATCAATAATGACAGTGGGCAAACATACAGTGTTCACTACCGACAGAGAGACAAAGGAAGTGATGTCATGATCACAACATTCAAGTGATCGTGAATTACAATAAAACGGGACTGAATGTGAAACCCGATGAAATGGCACATTACAGTAAATCATCATGTTTTAGCCCATTTGCAATGAATTATGCGTACTTTTACTTCTACCTCTACTTCTGCTTGTACTTCTACGCTGTACGTTTTTCTTACATTCAAAGACTGGAGATCGATTTGTGGTGCTTTTCCTGAACAAAAACAAGAACATTAACGTGAGGGGTGAAATAAACAGTGTGCTGGTCTACTCTAACGTTAGCATGTTCCGCTAACTAGCTAGCCCAGCATAGGAGTATAGGGCAGGCTAGTTGTTGGGGTCAAAGTGATATCTATAAAAGCTCAGTTCACAACTAGCATATCCACTTTGCAATATTTCACCGCTTAAAACAGCTCCTAGATGCTATCCAATCTTTGTGCTGGCATCAGCAGCTCAGTCCTGCTCTTTGGTAGATTTGGAGAAGAGATAGCGTTATGTTTGCCAAATACATCCACTAGTACTAGATTCCCAACAGCTCTTGAATGCACCAACCTGAACACACTTAATACATGCTAAGTCTTATTAGCGAAAAATATAATCAGTTGGCGGTAAAGTACACATAATTTGTAGCAAATGGTTTGAAACATGTAAGAACATTCATTTAGCTTTTTTTTAAAGACATTCCACACTAACTTCATAATTTCTTTCTATGACTTAACAACACAACATGTCTGAAACTAACTTTATCTTGTCACTTTATTAAGTCACGTAATATGAGTTAACCTCTCTGCAACTATGCACAAACAAACACTAAAATTGCAACAGTAACATTTTTGAGTGGACATGATGTCACAATAGTTCAGTTAGATTTGCTATCATTGGACCAAATGAGTACATATTTATGATTATTTTAAGTTACAAATCATAACCACACTCTTGGATTTCTCTCTGAACTGTTGGACATTTTGTTTCAGATTCAGCACCTATAGAGTTTATATTCTACACAAAACACCTCACACACCCTCAGGCCTTGTTTTCTTCCTGTGACTGTTTCCAGTGCTTTTTTTTTCATTTATACATATTTACGACAAGATTTGGACCGCTTTTACTTTTTCTTGCTGCCCGCCTCGTCAGGGATGAAGACACTTACGGTGAAGTCCGCGCTCTCTGTGCCGTACTTGTTCTTCACCAGGATGCTGTACTTGCCAGAGTCCGACGTGCTTACGCCGGTGATGGTGAAGCTGGCGAACTTGCCCGACTCGAACTTGAGGATGCAGTGGTCGTCGGACGTGATCTCTCTGTCGTTCTTCAGCCAGGTGACCTCTGGCACGGGGTCGCCCGAGATGTTGCAGGTGAGATTGAGGGCCTGGTAAGAGGACAGACATGATATTATTAAATAATAACAATAACATTTAGGCATTTAGAGTCACTTCTCTCCTGAGCACAACTGAACAGGACACATGACATAATGTCTTTTATTCTGTTATTGTGCTGTCTCAGGTGATTGATATCAGACTAAAGTGACAGTTTACCTTGCCCTCCTGTATAGTGACCACATCAGGCAGGCCGCCTGCTACCCGGGCACGATCTGAAAGAAACGATATTCAGTATTTACAACTAATATGGGAAAAGGAAAAGGGAAAATCAATCTTTTATGTTGGCAGTTAAAGGATAATTGCAGTATTTTAAAACCACTCATTTATTTTGATATATTTTAGGGGTCTACATGACTGAAAATTCAATGGATTCAACATCCTTGATTGATTGATTGATTTTTCTTCCCATGTCATGCACACAAACTGCCTCACCTTACTGGGTTTACAAGACACCAAAAGTACAGCTGCAGAATTCAAACAATTATTTACAATTCATTTAATTACAAAAAGTTATTTTGTTGCAGCTGGGTCATAAACAAGATAATTTGCCTTCTCTCTCAAACTCGACAAACCAAAAAACCTAAATCAACCTTAAAAATGAACCTCATTCTAAATTTCACCGAGGTCACAGTCTGTCCTCTTCTGGAGCGGCATCCTTGTGGGAAACTTCAACAGTCAGTAAGTTCACTCAAAAGTGCTTGCTTTTGCCACTGTGTTAAAAAGACTTAGTTCAGATCCAAACTTAAGTGTCACAACACCAAATTCGCGCAATAACACAAAGAAACGTGTGCGTGGCAGCGTTAGACCAGCAACTCCTGTGTTCTGTAGGGTAGAATTATTATTTTTTTCAAAGGAGTGTGATGAATTTGAAGAAGGCAATATAGGGGCTTCAGTTAATTGTCTTACTACAATCGGAAAAAAAGGCCCACTACGTAGGGATCCTTTCCATCACGTCAGCTGCAAAAACAAGCACTTTTCATAGACATACTTTAGACAATCGTAGTTGCCCTCAGGGATCACGCTTCAGCCACTGCAGCTCAGTTGCTGCTGCTGGCTCAGGTGAGCTACTGGATCAAATCCACAACCTTTCATACCTATTTGTCATTTAGACGCTAAAACATTGGAAAATAGGTTACAGGTTTAAAAATAGGGGAATCGCCCTATTCCAGATAACAAAAGTTACAAGCTGAAGATGACACTTAAATTCAAGGACATAAACTAATAACTTATATGATATAAAGTCTGCATCATGTATTGCTTTGAACATAATTAGTGAAAGTAAAGATGACTTTACAGGACATGGTAGAAAGAAAATTAGCAGTTATAATTAAAATTCAAGTTCATATTTTGAAACTCCATTATATCGCATCTCTTCAAAATATCTTGGTGGTTCACAGCTACCACATCCAAAACCAAAAGCCACTTTGAACACAATATCACTTACTTCTCTCTGCAATAGCAGCAGCTCTGATGAGGTAAAAACAAAAAAGAAGGAACAACAAAAATTAGGTCAACAGTGCTGAGAAACAGAAGTGAAAGTTGAGGCTTTGTCTGCATGCTTAGTTCCTCGTGTGTTTCCTCGAAACAGAAAAGCGACTGGTGAAAATTACAAGCAAGCATGCATGTGTGTGTTTTTATGCCTGATGTGATGTCGCCTAAATTAAGCTAATAATGTTTTAGTTATCTTGTAGTTAGTAGCTTACTTGAGTCTCTGGAATTCTGCAAAAGCGTCATCAAATGCTGCAAAAAAGAAGAAAAAGGTTGAGTCTCAAATCCGGCTCACAAACCAATATAGAAAAGAGTATAAGAATGCTGTCAGAGGTCATCAAATGGCGTAAAAACACATCTAAAAGCCACACTGCTCTCTGAAGAAGTGAAACAAGCAACAATAATTACGCTGCGACGGAAGTTTCTAATATACAGAAACTGGTCTCACCTTGACCAGACAGCTCCACGGTCCTCCTCAGGCCACCTTTCCCGTCGCTGAACTCAATGGCGTATTTGCCCATGTCTTTCTCTGTGGGCTCTGAGATCTGCAGCCACAGCTGCTCTCCAACCACGCCGCTCTTTATACGGTCAGAGAAGGCGATGGCTGAGTCCCTGTTGGAGAGACGATACACACATGGAAATCACACTACATTCATAGAATCTGTCACAAAAGGCACAAAAATACCAAGAATACTAGCTGTAACTAGTAATCAGCTTATGTGCAGTGGTCAGATTGTCTGTAACTAATGTGTTTAAATGCCAGTGGTGCACAAACAGAGATGTAGACACAGAACGTACTTGTAGTGCCATGTCACTTGGAGTAAATCGTTATAGTAGCTGACAAAGGTGTAGAGTCGGATGCCCTGATCTGTGCTTGTGATCTTCAGTGGTGTGGAGGAATTAGCTGCAAGTTAAATGAAATGAATTCAGGGTAAAATGCAAATAAAATAAAAAAATCAGGTACCATATTGTATAGTGACAGTGTGTTTATATTCTTACCGATAAAACTGAAAACTTCATTCATCAAGTCTTTGAAACCTAGAAGAAAAGATACAGTGACATATTTTTTTTACA
>CAEMYA010000069.1:6897173-6934207 GCA_903131615.1 Diplodus sargus
GGATGCAGAATGTCTCTCTTTAAAATCTCTGAAGTTCTGTCTCACCTTGCATTTCAGCACAACGCAGCACTCTGGTGTCACCTCATAACCCAAATACTCGATAAAGTGAGGACCTGGAACAGTTACAGTGATGAAAATCAGAACAAGCAATGAAAATGTAGATCAGTTCCAGTAGAGGTGAAACATTCACTCAGTCAACAGAACATCAATCTGCAACTATGTTGATCATTGGTTTATCATTTGAACCATTTTTTAAGCGATATTTTCTGGTTTCAACTTCTCCAGTATGAGTAATTTCAGCTTTTTATATCTTTTACGACGTTTGGACAGCTGGACAGACATTTGAGAGACATCACCTCGGGCTCTAGGAAACTCTGCTGTCCATTTTTCAGAACAGTGAGTGTGTCGTACCTTGCTTTCTGTGCCATTCTTTCTTCTGGAACTCTGATTCCTTCTGCAGCTCCTTGAACACTGCAAATGTAAAGAGCAGGCATAAAATTACAGTATCATGCCATTATGTTATCACATGATCATCTGATTGTTATGACAATACTGCAATAAAGCCTGACTGTTAGCAGGTAGAAACTGCTCAAGCTGGCTGTCTGAGCTTTCTTAGATGTTTTTACTGCCCCCCAGTGCCCAAAAAGTAGAGCTGCAGAGTTAACGTTTTTTTTTTTTGCACCACTTTAAATAATTTATGTTTCTATTTTCTTGGACTTTTATAGTTTTTTTTCATACTACAGTTAAGAGATGACAGGAAAGGGGATGGGAGACAAGGAGGGTGACGTAGTAAAGGGCCACAGGTTGGACTGGAGCCCTGGGTTACTGAGTCTATGTACATGGGACAGGCACTTGGACCACCATCTGAGCAAACGAAACTCCCTAACTAAATATTAACTGTTTTTCTATGGGTTTTATACTCTATAACAGCAGTTAAACTAAAGAAAACTCTCACTGAAGTTCAGTTTAATAGAATTTTTAATAAGAAACATCTTAAGGAGACATATGGAGAAATGTATAATGGTTGTTTATCTGTACATGAAGCTTTTTACAGTTTCAGAGGAACACATAATGATTGCTCGCTACATCTTAGCCTTTATTACCCTCAGGTGTGCATGAACTACAGGTTAGGAGCTTCTTTTTAAGGAAAGAAATGTGAAACTATCAGTAATCTTATCATCCCCACTTTAGGATTCTTTTGGTTTGATCAAGCTTACCATCTCCTATCAGTACCAAGCTGGACTGGTTGGTCGCCTTCCCATCCGTCATCTGGAAGGTGAAGGTGCCCTCGTCAGCCGGGGTCAGACACTCCATGATCATCTCAATCACACCGGTGTTCTTGTCAAAGTTCATCTTGTATTTCTGCAAATCAGAGAGGCATTTCAAACAGAATTCACAGATACATTATGAATGCAACTTACTGAGGATTCATTTACTGTTTGCTCACTGACCTCTCCCTGAGAGAGAACGTTATCGTTGAAGACGTAATCGACTTTGCCGTTGGCGGAGATCTTCTCCGCCTGCAGCCAGAAGCGAACTCTACCCTTCTCCAGCAGCTCCACGGCCAGCTCTGACTTCAGGGGGATAACTAGTTTGGAAGAGGAAGAATGAAGAAAAAAAGTCAGCTCATAAAAAAAAACAGTTTGGTCCGTAACATACTGCATGTCAACAGCAGTGATGTTGACATGTGACGCTGAAACACTCACTGGGAAATTTGTGGTCGTGACTGATCACCAGCAGCCTCTTCAACTCTGAAAGAGACGAGAGAAAGAGATTCAGAAACAGGACAGCTCTTAAAACGTGTGATTCTCTTATGGACTTTGACACCTACCCTCCTCAGAGAGGGTGTAGCTGGATGAAGCACCATCAGTGTGGGTCACAAGACATGAGTAAATGCCAATGTCTTCCTCCTCGGGAGTATTGAATACAGCTTTGGACCTGCAGGGAAACACAGTGTAGCAGTTCATAACTAATAAATATGAGTGATGGGTTGTTGATGAGAGAGTCTCAGTGTCACCTCACTTGTTTCCCTTGGTCTCTATGGTCAGGCGGGATGAGTCTGTCATCTCCTCGTAGTTCTTGGACCACACAAATTTGGAGTCTTGGGTTAGTTCACAGCATTCAAAGTTCAGGGAGATGATACCATCATCATCAACGTCCACGACTATCTCTTTAGTGCCTGAAACCCGGAGGAGGAACTGTTAGAGCTTGAAATAATTACCTCCCAATTCACCAGGAGTTGACCGTTTCTCTCACCTGGTTTGGTCAGAGCTGGGACCGGCTCTGTCACATCTGAAGTCTTTCCAACACCGGCCTTATTCTGAGCGCGCACACGGAACACATACGTCTCTGCTTCCTTCAGATTCTTAATCTGGAAAATAAAATAAAAACCAGATTACAGCTGCCGTCACACGTGCGTAAACGACTCTCTCAGCCTGATGATGGCGACCTTGATGTACGTCTTCTCCGTCGCCTTAGTGTTGACTCCTCTCCACGCCTCCTCTGGCGCCTCCGCCTCCTTGATGTCGATGTAGAACCCGTTGACCGGATCACGACCCTGGTACACCGGTGGTCTCCACAGCAACACCAGAGAGTCGCTGCGCACCTCTCTGATCTGCAGGTCGTAAGGGGGTCCTGTGGTCCAAAACAGAATTACACAGGGCTAAAACGTTGTAGATCAGTAAGTCTGATGACGCTTTACAACAATTCAAGGGGTCCATAAACCTCACAGGTCCAATTATGTGCACATAAAAGCAGGGGATGCCTGACATTTTAACAACAGACTGTCTTCCTCAAGTAAAGTTCACATATTGGCCCTTCACAGGTATATCGAAGATATATTGTCTGATAAGTGCAACTGAGTTTGCGGTTTGAGTGCACTGATCTTATTTTAGGCAGTAAAGTTTATTCTCCAGTACTAAAGGTATCTTACATTTGAGTGAGGGATCATTGTAAAAAAATAGTATATCTACAGTATATTTATATAAAAAATTTTGGCTGATATATATTCTCCCTTAAATCTGTAGTAGTATTGGTCCAAAAAAAACAGTGTGGGCAGGGCTCTGCTGTGAACACACATGTTTTATCGACAATTAACAATGAGCCTTTGGGATATCATTATCAAATTAGGTCATTGTCAGAAAAAAAAAGAAACAAAATACAACTGTCTTCAACGCCAGTGACTCATGACTTAACTTAAGAAGCTAAAAAGTCAGATCTCCGCCCAAAATATCACAATCTTTCCTCAGACTATGAGACTTGAATTCATCCTCTACATGTCACCATAAAATACATATTTTTTGAGACTTGATTATTTTATTCATTATTTTGTATAGTGTTTGTCACAGTGCAAATTATAACTGGATATGTGTCATGCAGTCTTGCTTTGTTAATTTATTGATGAAGTGAAGTTCTTAGTTGAAAAAAGATTCCCATGTTGGGAAAAATAAAACAGTGTTTATTGCATCTTATTTGGGATTTCATTGAAACAAGTGAAAAACAAGTATGAAGGCATTGATTCTCTGAGGAGGTTAAATAGGTGGTCTAACCGACCTGGCACGGCGATGGTCCACTCCTCACACAGGAAGGTGTCACTGGGCAGTGATGGGATGCCGACGCCTGCCATGTTGGCTGCCCTCACCTGGAACTGGTACTTCTTATTCTCCTTCAGGTCAGACACCTGAAGACAAAGGGACAGGAAGACAGAACTTTGCTTAGACTTGCCTGTAGGTCTTTAAAATTAACTGAACCCAGCTACATTTGGGTTGAAATCAAAATCAACTCACCCTGTAGGCCCTCTCACTGACAGCCCTGATGTTGGCCTCATGCCACTTCCCAGGCACGCCATCGATGACCTCACGGTAATCCACAAAGTAGCCGGTGATGTCAGCACCGCCGATGAAGTTCGGCTGTTTCCAGCCCAGCACCATGGAGTCGCGCACACACTCCAGGACACTGATGCCATAGGGTGGAGCAGGGGAGGCTGCGATGACAGAGAACTCAAATTAACAACATGATGTCTCGGCAGGGGAACAGGGTGAAGTAATGGGAACTGAAGCACTACAATGAGGTGATGCTTTTAATTTCCAAACTTTTTGGGCATCTCAAGCCAGCTGCTTTATTTTATCAACACTCCTTGTTCTTTAAAATACTCATAAAATTGCATTTCATGAATTTGTGGATGCTGCTGAGCTTCAGCGCCACATTACTGAGAGCTGTTCTGTTTACAGCAGGTATTACAACTTACTTTCTTCCACAGCCAAAGATTACATCAATACTGGATTACGAGTAAATTAAAGATAATAGAGAGTGAAAACCTGCTGTAACCAACAACACAACTGCACCTTCAACATGTTATATCAGCATTTGTATTATTTGCTTAAAAGAATAGTTTGAGATTTTGGGAAATAAGAAAAGACCGATGCCACTTTCAAGTTTGTATGCTAATGAGGTGGTTAGCTAACATTACCTTAAAGACTGGAAACAGGCAAACGTTTGGCTTATTCTGACCCTGTCCAAAAGGCAATTTACCAAAGCACAATTATTAGCATGTTGTATCTCGTTTGAAAGAGACCAAAGAGTAAGAACCTGACACTCAGCAAAGCCCTCAGGCCTGTTGAAAAAGCTAACACTGATGTTAGGCTGCTAGAGAGGTTGATTTCGATATTAGCCTGTTGGTGAAGCTAGCACTAATGTTAGCCTGTTGTAGAGGCTAACACAGATGTTAGGTGCTGGTATTTTTCTGTTTCATTTAGACTGAGCCAGGCTAACTGTTTTCCCCTTTTTCCAGTCTTTATGCTAAGCTAAGCTAAGCTATCCGACTGGACTGTTGGCTGCAGCTTTGTAGCACACGAATGGTATCAATCTTCTTGTCTATTTCTTGCCAACAAAGCAGATAAGCTTGTTTTCCCAAAAAAATAAAACCATTCCTTTACACTATTGATTAAAATGCATAAAATGGTTTAATATTACATAAGATTTATGGGAAGAAAATGTCAACAAAGGCCGCAGTGATTTCTGGGACTTGGGTGAAGGTGTCTCTGTGAGCAGAAGGTCTCTCGAAAAGCAGGATCAGGTAACATAGTGATAATAAATTGACCTGTCATACACAAATAGTCAGGTGAACATGACACCCGCCCCTATTTAGGGGTGAAGAAGTTGGTCAAAGTGCCCGAGAGCTGGGCATCTGAAGAGATACACATGTAGTGCACTACCAGAAAGGTCTCGGGTCACAAGCGTTCTGCTCTTGTGTTGGTTGGATGACCCACTTTTCAAGTACAGGGTGTGATCAGCTGGCTCCTGCCATGACATACTTGTGTGTGCTTGTGTGTTAAAGTGCTGTGGGTACTCGATGTGATGGCAGGTCCCGAGGTGCCAGGTGACTGATGGCCGAGCCATCAAGAGAGGAGGAGGATTGTGGGAAAGTGGTGACCAGCAAAACTATTGACAAGCGTGACTTTGTTGAGTTAAAGTTTGGTGTTGTTGTACAGTGACTTACCTTAAAGAGAAGAATACCAGTAGAGCACTTCAACAACTGATAATTATATGTAAAGTCAGGGTAAAATACAAGTGGGAGGGAACTGATGGAGTATTTTGTGGTTTGTTTTAGATTTTCCATCTCTGACCGGTGCTCACCTGACGACTCTCTCCTAGGCCTCGCTGTCTCCCGATTACCAGACGCACCTAGTGAGAACTTACGTTCCTGTTTGGTCTCAGGCTTTTTGACTGTCTCTGCAGCCTGATCCTGAACCTCAGCGGAGACTGGATGTAAGTGTGCAGCTATGTCAGTAGGTGAGTCAGAAACTGAGTCTGACACAGACTCTGAGATCAGGTCTTTTGCCAGGTCAGGGGCCCAGGACACGCTGCCTCTTTTGCTCCCCTTGCTTTTACCCTCTGTGGGTTCGGCAAGGCCTGAGCTAGCAGCCCCGGCCCCCTCCCTGGCTTCAGTGTCAGTCTGAGCTTTATTGCGCTTTTGCTTAGTGTCAGGGGGGGACTGGACAGTTTCATGCGTGCCCGTCCAGCGTGGCCTGTGCTCGGTTAGTTGGCCCACGATACCCCCCGGCCCCATCTCCGGCAACACACCATGAGGAATGCCGCCCCCTACAGGAGTTAGCAGAGAAAAGCATAAGAGGTTTTAAAAAAAAAACAACATACATCCACAAGATCATTTAGAGAGCAAAAACAAGTCGAGCAGAAACACAGAGACAGACAGCAATATTCAGTACATCAGCAAATACAGTAAAATGTCTTCATTTGACTGCAGAGGAAATGAAGACAAGATGACCAACGAGTGACATCCGTGTGAGGAGGTGAGTACGCTTCATCTGGGATTATGAAATATGCAGGTGAGTGAAGTAGAACAGCCAGAGAGTGTTGATGTGCAGGCTTTGCACCAACCCTTAATGAAAAACACTTTTGTAGCATTGCCAATGGATTTCATCTCCTCAAAGACTTCCACTCAAAATAATTTATGTGTTCAGATTGTGTTTGCCTGTATGAGAAGCTAATATTTATGTTAGCCTGTCTGAGAAGTTAACACTGATGTTACACTGTTGGAGAAGCTAACACTGATGTTACACTGTTGGAGAAGCTAACATTGATGTTAGCCCTTTAGGGAAGCTAACACTGATGTTACACTGTTGGAGAAGCTAACACTGATGTTAGCCTATTAGAGAAGCTAACACTGATATAAGATTATTGAAGACGCTAACAGTGATATTAGCCTGTTGGAGAAGCTTACAAACGCCTTATTAGTCCACTGAATCAGTCCTACATGACAAAAAAATCCATTTGCAAGTGTTTTTCATAAGGGAAAACATCACAAAGCTAGCCAGTGAATGAGTGACATCTAGAGGCTATTTTATGTTATGTTATGTTATGTTAGTTATAATGCAGAGACTTTAAGGAGCTCATGCAGAAGGTCAAAAAGAGCATCTGTTAATTATCATAGCAGCTGGATTGGTCTGTTTGGGACATTGGGAATTGATGTAATAATGTAACAACCTTCAGTGGAATCATGTCTCAGTAATGTGAAGATGCAGTTACTGCTTTACAGAATATACTTTTTTAATTTTTTTAAAAATATATATGTGTAAAGGTATTTTTTCTAAAGGATAACAGTGGAAAAGATGTTTCATCACTGAGCAGATTTTCAAATAAGAAAACATTCTCAACTGCGAGAAGCTGGAATTATATTGGATTTGCTCATTCATCAGTTTCAGGCATTAAATATGATATCATGAGTCTGAACTGAGTGAGCTCATGCCCTGTCATTCTCAATCATACTGCATGGCATTGGAATAAAGCTTCACGTCTTGTCGGGGAAAACCACCCAAATAGAACAAAAATAAACCTAATTATTAATACTTATGCCATGCAGGCCAAACACAATTTATATCCACCCAATTGTATGAAAAGTAGGTCAATCTGACAACAACCTTATGACTATGATGTTCTGTGTGTATTTTTGACTAAACTCAAATGTCATAAATAACTTGTGTAAGTTATTGTCGAACAGAACAATACCAAAGCCAGGTTAGTTGTGAAGAGAGAGGTTAAGAAAGAGAAAGTCAGGCAGTTTAGGGGCACCGGTGGGGGTGGGAGAGGCGTGTGTGTTGGTACCTTTAGCACCATGTGGGGGGTTGCCGACACGTCTTGTGCCCAGGATAGGAGAGGGAAAAGGGGGGTGACGGTGGTGGTGTGTGTCATTGGACTGGTTTGTAACGCCCACTGAATTGGGTCGCACTGACCCAAATTAGAGGAAGTCTACAAGTCCTGACCCTGCTTCAGGCTGTGCAGGGATGAGGAGGAGGGTGGAGGGGGGGTGGATGTGACTGAACAGGGAAGTACGGCACGTAACGGTGCAGAACAGGGTGACAGGGTGGAACCATGGTGGAGAAAGTGTGGGAGTGTGGATGATGTAAAGAAGTGAAAACAACTGTGGTAATCTACAACATCCTCACAAGGAAATTCACATCAGCCTGTTGTGATTCTGATTTCTAGATGATTTCTCTCTATATGACTGTTAAAAGTTCATGTAAAATTATTGAAAAAGTAGCTTTTTGTTTATTTCAGTTCGTGGAAAAAAATGCTAAATTTAGTTAGCACCATAGACTGCTCATATATAGTATTACATTGTGCTACATTAGTTTCATTTGAACAAAAATGAATTCTAGCACATGAGTTTTATTTTAAAAATATTGAACTCTAATGGACTACTGTTATATATACAGTATTTTGTGAAATGATAAAATACATGTTCAACCTAGAAACCCTTCTGTTTTCATTCCTCTAAGGGTTACTGTAACTGCTAATAATAATAATAATAATAATAATACAAATAATAAAAATAATAATCACCACCAGCTACACTAGACTTTTTTATTAATACAATCATTCTCATCATCCTCAGTCTGCATTAGCTTCTTGTACTGAGCTATGAAACTTCAGTTTTACTCACCAATAGCAGCCTTCACCTCCACAGGCTCAGAGTCCGGGGAGAACTGGCTGAGTCCTGCTGCGTTCACAGCCCTCACCCTGAACACGTATTTCTCTCCAGTCATCAAACCGTGGCAGAAGAACCTGCGAATTTACCAGCAATAAATTTCTATTCAACAACCGGCCTTCACAGACATTGGTTAATAAGAAAGAGGACTCATTTTACCTGGTGCCCCTCACAGGCTTGTTGTTGCATGGCTCCCACACATTGCTGCCCACCATACTTGCCTCGATGTAATAACCCACCAACTCTTTGGCATCACGGGATGCTTCCCAGGACACAACAACTGATGTGTCTGTGTTATTGGTTGGGACAACTTTGCTTGGGGCTGATGGGATATCTGTGGACCATAACATTTTGGGTCATTATCCAAGAATCTAACGTTGCTGCTGTTACGATGCATGTGTGCATGTTTGTGTTTCTCTGACCGAGCTTGTCGCCAACAGTGGTGGCCTCAGTTGGGTCGGACGGCTCGCCGACACCGGCAGAGTTGCAGCAGCGGACGCGGAAGCTGTAGGATTTCCCCTCGGCGAGATCAAACAGCGCAAAGCGAGGAGACTTGACTGGAATCTCTGTGTTCACCCTCTGCCAGCTGTCCGTGTCTGAGACGCACTGACAAACAAGGATGCAAGGTCATCTCTCACAGAAACGCATGCAACAGTTGCAGTTAAAGGTATACTCTGGTTATGTTCTTATGTTAGGGGCTCTTCTGCTCTCAGTCTGTTATTTACCTTTTCCACGTAGTACATGACACCTTCAAGGCCTTTCCCTGCAGGTGGCTTCCAGCTCAGCACCACATAGTTCTTGGTTGCTTCTGTCACCTGCAGCTCAAGAGGCCTGCCAGGAACAACGCCCTCTGATGGTCAAAGATAAACAATTAGGCCCCTAAACGCATCAGCCGAACGTGACCTTGATGCTGGTGGTGGTGTTCAAAATGAGATTTCCTACCTGCTGGCTCCTCCTCTGTCACAATGATTTGTCCGGTCCAGGGAGCAGAGGTACCTGGGAAGTGTTTATGCGGGTTTTAACATTTCCGTATTTTGGTCCATTTCCAAATCTTAACAGCTTTTCTAACTAGTTTAAACCATTAAAAAGGGAAGAATGTGTCCATGAAAGCTCTTTAATTGGACACTGGTTGCTGTACAGTACCTCTCATGCGGGCACGGTCAGCCGGGTCCATGGCAGCCACCGGCTCAGAGACTCTGGACGGGTGGCTCATGCCACTCTTGTTGACTGCACGCACGCGGAAGGTGTAGGATCGGCCCTCCACCAGGCCAGTGACTGGGAAACGGGCAAACTTAACCGGAGTGTCATTGCACTGGATCCAGTGGTTGGTTCCAACTTCACATCTGGACACATATTACAAAACTAATCTTACACGCTGAGGTTTTTATTCAAATGTAGGAGGACCTTTCAGCGATAAGCAGTGTTATTAGTATTGATCTGATATTTTCTCACTTGCCAATCAAAGTGTAATACATAACAGCGACATGACCGACCTGTCCACAAAGTAGCCCAGGATGGAGTTGCCACCATCGACAGCTGGCTGCTTCCAGGTGACAATGATGTAATCCTTGTTGGCATCCAGACAGCGGACGTCCAGAGGGGCACCGGGAGCTCCTTCAATCTCAGCATCAGCATCTAACACAAACAGAAACACCATATGCATTATCAATATGGATACACACTTTGAACAAGTCCCATAACCCTTTATTCACCTTTTAATGTGCCTGTAATGAGCTGATTCTACACAGCTAACTCTACTGTGCCCTGTGCTGAACTGTGCTTCGTGCCAGGAATGTTTCAGGTCCTCAAGTCAAACACAAGCCGAGAGCGCTCAGCGGCAGGAGGACAGAATTAGCAGCAGCCCGCCCCGGAGTGAAAGGGGATAAGAGAGGTGACTCTTAAAGAAACATAAGGGTAAAGCCAGGGCACCTACTGTAGTGATGATCACACCACAGACAGCAGTTGCATCATTATTCCCCAGTGCGTGTGTTCATATGCAGCCTGTATTTTACCATCCATGAATTAGGTATTTTACTTTGTTTTCAAGTTATCTTAACACAATGAGAGTTTTTAAAGTTGCGGTTCAAGAAAATGAGGGATTTTCTTGACATTGATTATTCGTCGAATGACCACATGCGAGTTAAGGATATAAACAAGTGGAGATAATTATAACCAGAGTGTGTTTGGCAGTAAGGAAACTGGGCAGCCTGTTGTTTTTCCTTGAAGCAGATATTTACAGTATCTATCTGCGCTCGCAGCCAGACTCATTCCATCACAGAGCTCTCTGAGAATAGCCTGAGTGCAGCCAGGATCATATAGCATTTTGTTATGGAGACTGTACCTGGCCCCTTTCTTTACTGGGCGACCCTGAGCAGTAACACGGGGAACAACAGTGCCTATTTTCTGTCAAGTTCATACGTGACATGAGGAGACGCAGAAGCTTCAAAGGTCAGAATTGTCTCTGAAGGCAGCAAAGATAAGCTTCACCGACCACTTTTTCCATGGTATTCAAACAGATGCCAGGGAGCTGACACTCAGTGGTGTCTCTATTAGATATATCCTATTTAAAACCGCTCACTCATAGTCAAACACTTTGACTATTAAATGTGGTATTGTCATAGGGTGCCAGAGGACGTGCCACTGTGACTTCGACCTTGATCCGCTGACATACTTGATAAAAACAAAGCTGAGGGAATCAGGTTTCAATAAAGATGTGTTGACTAGAACGGCAGCGGGAATGTTTGTGGGGGGATATTTTAGATACGTAACATTTTACAGAATTAAAGGCTTCAGGACTTCACAAACGGGCAAGTCAGAGCCAGAGATTAGAGTCCTTTGAAAGAGTCTCAATCTTGGAGGCAACGTTGGAACAAGATTGGGAGGAGATTTGGAGGGATGGTTGAGTCAGACAGGCACAGGACCTTCACCCTGGAAACCGCTGCTCATTTGCAGTGTGAAAACAAAAGTCAATGGTGAGTTTTTCTAGTGAAGTTACTTCATGTACATCACATAACCAAACCACCATGTTTTTCTTAACCTCACCAGGTAGTTTTTTCACCTAAACTTAACCAAACTATGCGCTTATGACAATATGTCATTTTGGGAGTCACAGGCAATCAACCTGTTTTAGTCATTTTGGAAAATGTTCAAAAAAAGCACATATTACTGATCACTACTAGCCCAAAATGTTGACTGCATATGAGCCAGTTCACAGGTTTATATTCTCAGGTTGGGCCCTTCTTTTTTTTTTTTTAACACTTTATTTGTATCTTTTCAGTTATCATATACAGGTTGGGCCCTTCTGACTGTTCCAAAGTCAATGCTTAAATTTAAAGATGACAAATTTCCAAAATTAGATATTTACCCCCATAGCAGCCATCTTTACACAGTGTTTGGTGTTATCTAACTTTTTAACACAAGGTAAGTTGCACCCACCTCTGACAAAGACATAGGCTGAGTAGGTTTCATATCCAGACTTGGTGGTAACACGCAGGGTGTAAAGCCCCTCGTCCTCTTTGTTGAGGTGTGTGAGTGTCAGTGTGGCTCGATCTCCACTCCAGTGCATGTGGTACCATTTAGAAGGAGACAGCAGAACATCTGGGGAAAAGACGGAGGATGGCTCAGAACATAAACTTCCTATATGCTGACATGCACATTAGTACAACAATCTAAATATGGAGCCGCCTGCTTACCGTCTCTGTACCACTGGACCTCTGGCTGGTAGCGGTGCAGGGCAGGGTAAATGATGACCGTACATCCCAGACTCATTGTCTCACCTTCTCTTCCAAATGAGACACCAAATTTATCAACAATGTGAGTTTTGAAGGTGATTCCATACTCCGACACTGGGCCATCTACAGTCAAAGCAGGAGACAGCAGAACTTCAGAACTTGGCATTATTCTGCAAAAAAAGTTTGCATATGATGACTTAATTCAACTCAAGTAGAGGAATGACACATGACACTGTGAAAGATACGATCACATCAGTAATCATATCCACAGAGCAAAAAACAATGACAGTAAGCTAGTGCGACATGTTTCATCCAGGCAGAGGAAGGTGTGGAAGAGGACGTGTAAGAATAAATGACAGCAAACAAATACAGACTGAAAGAGTGATTTGGAAACGACAGCACAGTGCTCACAGCAAGAACTGGAGGAAATACAACAGGTCGGTGTCATGCATTAAAAAGTGAAGCGCAATAGACACGTGAAAATATTCAATGTTCAGTGTTTGACCTGTTGAATTCATTAAAAACACACTTAAACACACAAAAAGACAAAATAAAATACAAACAAACGACAGCACAGACACAATCAAATGTCAACAAAATGTTCCATCGTTTTATGCAGATGCACCCGAAGAAAAACCTTACGGCAGCACAGTCGCTGAACAACTTGCAGACGTTCTTCCTCATGAGAACATAAGCTTACAGACGGCATACTCAAAGCATGGTCGATGCATACAAAGTGAAACTAAGAGGAGAGTACTGTGAACTTTTAGTTTCTGGACAGAGAAAGCGTGGTCATGCTTGGACACAGTCGACGTGGTCAGTGGAAACATCAAATTCACCCAAATGTTTTCAAACCAGATTTCTGTGACCCTTTTACCTTCAGTACTGTCCCCTGTATTGTCGCAGCAGCATTAAGAAAATAAAGAAGTTGTTAGTGCAGTAGCAAGCACAGAGTCTTTTCAAGCACCCAACCCCATCCCACTCATCACTGCAGGTCAGTTACGTATGAGCAGACAACCCAACATGAGTAATGTTAATAATATGAAGTTATATTTTTGACCAATAAAAGCATAATGACAACATAAAAGCTGCATCATATTAACATAAAAATGAATGGCTTTGTGTAATTTGAAATCAGTCACTGGTAATGACTAACTTACAGAACATTGTTCCACAGTTATTTAGCTTTGTGGAGCTTTTTATTCTCTTTTAGCACATTATTTTGGATTTACAGACGGAAAATAATCTTATTGCGTTCGTTATGCAGGGCGATATCGACCCTAAGGATCAAAACACAACACGATTCAGAAACCTGTTATATGAAATGTTGTGTTTTATTTCTAAGGGCCATCACAGCGAGCAGAGTCTCTCTGATAAAGAGCAGCTGTACAGTACATGCACAGTGCCAAAGAGCAACCAGACAACGTTAGCAACTAGCTCATGAAGAGAATCAAAGATAGATATTTTTCTCAAGAGTTGGTGGAGACCAAAGCAGAGCTATAGGGAGAATGAATATATGGCGAGAAATAACTGACTTCTGCTGGATGAGTAAATTAGCGCTGTTTGCTAGCATCTTAGCAACTTCATTAGATAAAAAATATGTTAATAATGGAGATAAATTAATCAAAGCAGCTTTAAATTCTCAATACAGCACACAATAGAAAAAACAAATATGGTGTAAATTCACACTTACGTCTGGGTTCTGGCAGGCCCTCATCAATTTCACCCTTGAATCCTTTGGAAAAAGCAGCAGTTGCTATTATTACATACATAGTGATGAACTACAGTAGGCATGAAATTGTTATGACACAATTCAAACTACGCTTGGCTCTACTTTTGAGACCTATTACAATAAACAAGAAGGCGTTTCCGAGAAAACCTGGAAACTTTACACAATGATGGTTCTGATTTGTGGTGATTGTCTTGTGACTTTACATAATTATGTGATCATGAAAGTTTTCTTTGTGAGTTTGCTCGTGTCAAGAAAGGTGATGGTTTAAAGACTTGGTGAGACCTACTCTTAACAACGACGGAGGCGAAAGCAGACAGCTCTCCCTTGGAGTTCATAGCAGAGACCCGATACTGCGCTGTGTCATCAAAATCACATCTGAAAGAAGAGAGCATCAGGTGATCAACGTCCATGATACGCACATTCTTTCCCTGAAGGATCTCTGCGTACAGTTCCCTTCCCCTACATCAACCTCGGCCCTCGCAACCATGTAAATAATACCAACTATGTGATCCCGCGACTGTAAAGCGCTCCATAACTCTGGACCAGGAATACTCTGGCAATAAATAGACACCACGGATGATGTCATCTGCACCAGGTGGTGTGGGTCCCTGTACATGAAAGTATCTGCGGTGTGCAGTACTTAACAGAAACCAACAGTCGCGCATTGTATATATTGTTTACCGTTCATTTTTGTTGTATATAAACGTGTATAATGTTGTACATTTTTGATCCTTTGAATGGATGCATAAAAAAGTATCTACAAGTGAAGCTGTATGAAAATTTCAGTACTTTCTCAACCCATCAGGGTGTTGACATGTTACGGTCATTAAACTTTGGCACAAGTTATTTCAGTGGCTTTTTGAGAAGAATTTATTTGGACGGGAGAAGCTCGACCTACCTGTTGATCTCCAGTGAGTGCACGCTGTATCTGCTCTCAAGTTTATACTTGCCAGGGCTGGCAAGAGGGTCAATTGCCACATTGTTTTTGTACCTTGTAGTGGGAGGCAGAAAGAATGAAGAAGACAGACCAGAGGAAACAGAAACAAACTTGGAGGATGAAACAGAATCAAGAGGAAAAACCATAAAGCCAATGGAAACTTAGATGTAGCTGAAAGGAATAGCCGGATGTAAAGGGGACAGAAACGGCAGATGTATGGATATGATATGGGTGGTGTGTGTCTGTGACCTACCAGACGACCCGTGGATCGGGCCAGCCGCTGACGGTGCAGTGCAGACGCACACACTGCTTCTCCCACACGGTGTGGGAGCGTGGTTTAATCACAAACTCGGGGGTATGCATCAGGCTGTCTTCGTTCATGCGCTTAAAGTGTTCCTCGTGTTCATGGATCTACAAACAGAACAGTTCTTAAGCGTTGAATCACTCAGGAAAACTGTGCCTGTGCCAAACCAAACCAAACCAAACGTTTACAAAAATCACCCATAATTTCACCAGGAATTCAAAATGCACAGTTGAAGCAAAGACATACAAAAATTCAACAACATCCAACCAAATCTTTGTATCACACATGCAACATATATGCACATTTCAACATGAGTTTTAAATGTGACTGTGTTTTGTTCATTATGTCCTGTGAGTAACCAGGGGTCTTGAGGCCCTGTGTAGCTGTGTATCCAGTGAGTCAGCCCATAATATGACAACACCAGTGGGACACTGTTTCCCTGTGTCTCAAGAAACACGATCTCCTAAGGAATTTGTCACTCAGTAGTAAGGCTATCTGGCAGAGTGGAGACAGATAAATACACTTGGGGGGGTCACTGTGGCTTTTATGATGCCTAATGAATGATCTGATACTACTTCACATAATCACCCAGGGACATAAATAACTCTCTTGTGTAAGGAGTCGTAGTAACCACTTAGCCACAGGCACTTTGTGTTCATGAGCTGTACTGCAATTACATACACAAATATGCAGATGATATAATTCTGTTATATTCTGGTGTACAAAGGGTGGTCTGCTGTCCAAAGTAGTGGTTCGACTATTAGAATGGTCTGTTCTGATGCAACGTGTAGCAGTTGGCAGTCTGTGATGTTGTTGAACAAAATCCAATCTGAGATGCCTTGAAGCAAAGTAACAAAGTAACAAAGGCTATTCTGTGATGTAATGAAACAAAATGGTCTCCCGTGATAATAATGATATATATAAAAAGATAATGAAACAGAATAGCCTACAATTATGTCACAATTAGGAGGAGCCAATCTGTGATGTCATGACTGAGATTGCCTGCTGTGACGTAGAAGCAAAAGAAATCTTTGACATCATGACTTCACGTCACCTACTGTGATGTCACAAGCAGAAAAATTTAATCTGTGCTATCATGAACCAGAATGGTCGACTGCGATTTGTCATGACTGAGATTCTCTGCTGTGTTGTAGCCACAAAGCCTGTGATGTCATGAAAATAAACTGGACACTGATAAAACAGCGTGACATCACGTCACCGATGTTCTACGATGTAAAAATAATAATCTGCATGACTTTAAAACAGCTGCATGTATAATTCCCCCACTGACCCTTTTGTTCAGGGAGATGCGTTCGGCCGACCCACGCATGGCCTCCCTCCTGGAGATCAGCTCTGACCTCTCCATCTCCATGCCACTGGTGAACAAATCCCTGCGAGCCATGTATGCAGCAGTGTCCCTCACCCTCGCCTCCTCTGAATCCGATAATCCTGTTGCGTACTCTTGACTAGGAGTTCGTTGAGCAGAGCCAGGGGTGGACGTGGGGAGTAAGGCAAATCATTAAAACTGAAATAACCTTTTTGAAAAAAAACATTCTTTGAGTTCCAGAAGAATTCATTACCTGCCCCTGAAGATAGGCACTACATAGCCGATGATTTGGTTGTCTTTATCCACAGCCAAGTAAGTTGGCTTGGCTCTCTTTGGTACGGGGCTCAGCCGGCTTGCCTCCAGCCCAGAGTGTGAAGACACTTTAAGTCTGGGACATATAGAATACCATCAGCCTGGCACCCAGCCAGACAGCGCAGCTAACAACATAACATCAACATGTGGGTATAAAGCCAAGGTGAGGGGTGATAGATGAAGGTTCAGTAGGGAAAGTAGTGAAGATGATTTAGTTTGGAATATTTCGCATTTATACACCTCCACAAAAAGAAGATCTAACACAAAAGACCACATGAACACTGCTGAGGTTCCACGAAAACACAACTCTTGTTGATATTTACCATGACACTACAGCAACACATACCATCTGAGAATACACCTGATATTATAACCAAAACAATTCCTCAAACACTACACACAACAGTTATCTCTCTCTATCTGCTTTCGTTTAATTTTAGATTTTTGTCCAGACGCCATACACTTTGTCTGCGGCAACACTATCCGCAGCACTCTGAGAGTTGGGGGTATGAGATAACAAGAACCTGATAAGGAGGCAGGGGCAAGAAGGGTGACAGGGCAACAGCCCTCATTTCTCCCGTATCAATCTGGGTCACTGTCCTTTTAGCTCTGACCGTTTACATTCTCTTGACTCTCCAGGATCAGGGGCCTAATTACAGAAAATGTTCTAACTTCTTCAACCATCTCCAGTAAAAAATACCATCTTCCAATTATTATTTCCTACTTCGTCCTGTCATGCCTGCATCTGTGTTAGGACTGTACACCAGACTCCCTGTATCCATGACAGCGGCTGTCATACTTCACTTGTCACTGGCTAGCTAGCTTGTTACAGCTAATTTTCAAGAAACGATGGGCGTTTAATTTTAGCTTTGGTAAGTCTGAGCACTAGCTAATCACTGTAGGAGAAGATAGATATTCATTAATACATGTTCCAGGAAATTTAAGCAAAGAGTCTGACCTCAGTGTTAGCATCTATAACAGGCTAACATCAGTGTTAGCCACTACAACAGGCTAATATCAGCCATAGCCTCTCAAACGGGCTAACATTATTGTATACTTATTTTACAGGCTTACCTCAGTGTTAGCGCTTACAACAGGCTGACATCAATGTTAACATCTCCAATAGGCTAACAAGAGCGTTAGCCTCTAAAACAGGCTAATATCAGTCACAGCCCCTCAAACAGCCTAACATAATTGTTAGCTTCTTTTACAGGCTAACGTCATTGCTAATTTCTTTTACAACAAACCTCAGTGTTAGCATCTCCAGCAGGCTTACAAGAGCGTTAGCCTCTAGAACAGAACAATATCAGTCATAGCCTCTCAAGCAGGCTAATGTCACTGTTAAATTCTTTTACAAGCTAATATTATTGTTAGCTTCTCTAACTGTTAGCATTAGTGTTAGCTTCTCTAACTGTACAGTTTGAGCAGCCTTTCAATCATAATATTTGAGTGTTTGTGTTGTTCCCCATAGTCATTGTTTTTGCCATACAGACCTTGGCTAAAAGTTAGCGGCAGTGATTCTGAATTTATGACGAGCTGTTCTAACTTAGGAAATATCTAATCTAACTTGGGAAATTCTCCAACAGGATGGCTCTGTAACAGCTAAATTCTTATATTAAAATATGATTATTTCTTAATGCAGTTACATGTTTATCTGGAATTCAGATTTTAAAGGTTTCTGTAATAAGGCCCCCAGGATGGCTACAACTCCCATTCAAACTGATTGCAATATGGGGAGCTTTGGTTCCATCACTTAAAGCCACTAAAGATGACCTCATATAACAAATCCAGTGTTTGTGACTACATTAATGTATTTGTCTCAACAATATCGTAACCACCTTGACTGTTAAGTCATCACCACATCATAATTCTCCCATCCTCACCACAGCACAGATTTGGTAGCTGGTGGGCCGCCCAGCAGCAAGCGTAAAGGCCAAGATCAAATGTTGTTAGTAAAGCCTAAGCCCCTCTGACCTGTTCACACTCTCTGGGCCAGCCAGGGTATTTAAAGATTTGCCAAGCACTGAAAAAGATAGGGTCGGCTATAACTGGGTGTTTTGTTATCCCACCCTTACAAAGCCTCTTTCTAGTGATGCATCATCACAGCGAATCTGCTATAGAACCAAACATCTGACAGAACGGCCTTTATTCAGTACATTTAACTACAGACACGTACACCAACAACAACTCATTTGACCCATGGATATTCTCTACTCAAACAGCAACATCACAAAATAGGGCAACAGAAATGGCCACCAATGAATAGCAACTCTCCTCATGTCTGTTGGAAATAAACATATACTCTGTCACTTGGTACTTTCTCTTCGACATGGTATGCACAGGTCAAGAGTCTATTTCAGTCTACCCCATATACCATAACGCAACCATTCCATGAGAGCGCATCTCCTCACAGCTTATCCAACAAAGAGATTTTGCTCTGAATGGTTTCCCATCATTTGAGTTAGATAGGAGTGTGTGTGTTAAAGGTAAAGGTTTGTCAGCATGCATAAAAAGCAAACTGAGCCAACATGCAAAGAGATTCAAGCTGTTCAAAACAGAAAGAGTGATGATCCTCAGGTGTGTGTGAGGGTTTGTCAAAGTGAAGGAGAGCAGAGGGGGGAAGATGGTTAGCAGGAAAGATGATCCCAAAGCTGCGGCAGGAGGTGAACTCAATCAGTCGGGCAGGGAGATGGCATTAAGGGGAGAGCTGGAGGGTTTTTTTCCTGCGTGAAAGGCTGATCATGAAGATACGATCCTCTTCCTCCTCCTTACCCCCTGCTCCTGCTGGTGGTAGAGGTGCTGCTGCCAGCAACATATCTGCTGCTGGACTGGTACTGGCTCAGTTTAGACTCCGTCTCCTTGCTGCGGTAGCCGCGGTCGTAGTGGAGGTGGTGCTTCTGGTAGAAGGGTATAGATCCAGACATGGTGCAGGCTGCTGCCGGTACGAGCCCTGAGTATCTGAGTTTCTTGCTGCCTATTTGTTTGTCTGTGTGGTTGGTTAGTGTTCCAAGAACAAGTGGATTAACCGTAGGTTCGTCACGACTTCCACTGAATTTTAAACATTACAGGTGTCATTAACAAGCTAGCCATGCTTCTATTTACTTCAACATGTTCTTTAGAATTTGAACATGGATCGTTAATTTAGCTCTCAAGATGGAAAAAAATCTGCTGTAATAAAACATGAATTATATTACGGGGAATTTATGTTTATGTTTAGCCAAAAACTGCGTATAAATGATTTGATCAAAAAGAAAAGACAACAGGTTAAGGTCTTCTTTTAACCATCGTGAAATCTGCATAATTCAAACCTGCAACATCAGCTAGCAAGACATGATATAAGATTCAGGCAATCAGGCACTTTCTCAGCATGCTAAGACAGACATATGCACCGGCTACAACCTGCGTTATCACATCCTATCCCTGCACGACAGTTGCCGTTACCTTACCCTGGACACAAAGCCCCAAACTCCAAGCTTCAAAGGAAAAGATGGTCCAACTCCAAACTTAAAGCTTGTATCCCGGCAAACCTACAGGTAGGTGCGTACAGGGCTGCGGTCTACACAACAAAAATAATGTTGGCCCTCGCCAGAGTGTCCAAGCAGCAGTCACAGCCTTTTATGGTGAGGGTGGAGATAAATATAGCTGAGAGGAGAGTGCTGGGGGGCCAGGCATCTCCGTAGTGCAACACATTTATGGGTGCGGGTCTCTGACGATGAGCATTACTGCCTGATATGCAGGTAAACACAGGCTTTTGTCCAAATTTTATGCGCATTGTTTAGGATGTTTTTTGCCTCCTTTTACCCGTCTTACACATGTATGAAATGTATGTCCCATTTATGTTAATGAATGTAAAACATTTTTTGTGTTGTTGTTTCTAATTGTGCTTGTTTGTTCTTTACTGTGTTACTCTTAAGAAGTAAAAAAAAAAAAAGAAGTAATGGCTTCTCTGTACAAACTAATAGCTAAAATTCAAAATCGATCTGATTCAATATGGATATTAGGTGCAGATACTGCTGCTGTTGGAGATACCGTGTTGAACTGACATCACGATACAGACTCCAAAGTCTGATTGTCATTTTGCCATTGCACTCTTTAAAATTCCCCTAATATGAACTCATGTAAAGAGGTCTTCTCACTTCTTGATAATTAATTTCTGTAAACTTGTGAATATGTTACAAATCAAATATATATAATATGTAACATTTCTGCATAAAAAATGTCCAGAGACGACTAGATCTTTGTTATTTATTTTGTCGAGTCTATTTTCTTACATCATCCCAATTGTGCAAACCCAGGGAAATCCTTAACTTTCCTCAAGGTAACGGTGCAATTCATTTAGTTGTTGGTTGATGTAACTTCATCTTCAACTTCAACGTTATCAGCAAACGTGACTGAAAATAGCATGAATGAAAAATTTCCTCATCCAAGATCAAGCCGGACATTCAATGGCAGTGGTGGCTGTTAAACAGTAAAGGCAACAACTCCCATGATTCCACGATATACCGAAATCTTTTGTTTTGATTTGATTGAGAGACGTTAGCAGCAGATTTCACACACTGTATATTTCATGTTTTTTGTCGAGTCTTTGCTCCTTTACCAAGTAGTACTGTGTGGTTTGCTTAAGCTACATGTAAACCTCACACACGACACCAATAATAATATTCTCAAAAAAAAAAGAGCTTTGGTATTAGTGTCTGTATCAGCAAACATCCAAAATCAAGTATTGGAATTGGATCGGAGCGTAGAATAAATGCATAGGTGCATCTCTTTATGTAACTTTTTAAAGTCTATTATACCGATCTGAAGGTCTTGCTGGCTCTGAGCCGACATCATGTCATTGCTGGTTAATCTCCCGCAGCTTTTGTCTTGACTCTTTACCACAGCAGTCTCAGCTGTGGCTGTTGCTAACTTTAGCTATGCTATTGTTACTTGATTCACATACAGCAAATGCCACTTACTGTCTCCTTGTCACTCTCACTCTCATTTGTGGAAGGAGACAAAGGTCCCCTTTTGTCCTCTCAGGTCATAAACAGCTACTAAATAAAAAAAATAGTTAAATAAATCAAAGACTCAGGATCCAGTGCCAGATTTTTGATTCCTGCTTTAGTCCTTGCAGAGATGCTGTTGATGAAAACACACTCCTGATGCCAGCATGACTCATGAACCTGAGTTTACTTGAAAAGCTTGAAAATAATCTTGCCTGTTTGAGAAGCGTTTGTTAGAGGCCACTTGGCAGGCAGATTTAATGGGGCTGCCACAGATGTTTGGACCATGTTCTGGAAATTGACTGCAACACAAACACCTGGTGAGTTTCCATGGCAGAAATATCATGTCAGTGACCACCTCTGAGCAACTCTTCGTGTCAAACCTTTGTCCTTTTTGGCCCACCTCCGTCCCCCATGACACAACAATCAGCACGCCAGCATACCTAAAATGTTATATGAGGTGTAAACCTATTAAAATAGATTAACACTGAGGAGAACAATACAAGACGTTAAGCAGGATCACAGCACTACATGCTGTCTAATGAAAATGGGAGAATTTTACAAGTATGATATTATATGTCACAAGCTACCGACTAATTCACAGACATGTCTGCTTTGAACCGCTATGATTAAGTGTAAGGCAAGACGCTTCTCTAATTATCGGAATAGCAGCAGTGATATGAGGAGCCTGGTGCAGTTGCTCAAGTGCTCAGTTGACTTTAAGTGCTGTAACTCAAGTGCATATAGATGCAGATTTATGCTCATTCGCTTTCTTACTGGAAGTTAGATGAGTCTGAGATGACATGTCTGTGTGGTTAGCGAGATTTCTTTTCCCAGCACAGCAAAGTCATGATACCCTAACCCTAACCAGTCTGACTCCTAGTGCTTAAACTTCACCAACCAGACCAACAAGGAGAAGGAGAGAAGGACGGGTCATGACTTTGCAACTCTGTGAGAAAGAAAAATTGCACAAGGTAGCTATGAATATGCAGGTACCAGCTGGCTAGCTTAGCTTAGCATAAAGAGTGGAAACCAGGGGAAACTGCTAGCCTGACTCAGTTCAAAGGTCACAAAAACCCACTTACAATCACCTCTAGAGCTAGGTTATCATCATCATCATCATCATCATTGCCAATAATTATAAGCAAATGCTAGCAAAAACTGCCAGAAGAACACAATGCACAAACAGCGTATGCTACAGGACAGCAATGGTTTTCTTGGTGGTGCATTTCTAGCAACACATAAAACCACAACACGATATAATATAGATGAAGAGATTCATTCTGATTGGATCGCTCACCAAAGAATCAGTAGATTATGTCACAAGTTAGCATTTATTTAGTTAATGTCTAGTTTTTGGGCATTTTATCCCAGCCATACTAGCTGTTTCTCTGTTTCTTATTGTAGTGCTAAGCTAAGCTAACGGCGGCTGGCTGTAACTTCATTGACCTATTTGTTATAGCGACCAAATAAATGGTATCAATCTTTTCATGTAATCCTCCAAAATACAGTTCTATATAATGTTTATTTATGGTCACACACTGTCCCCTGCACATGTTATATTGTGTGACAATAATGTTCACATGACAGTAAATTATATCTAGGGGCCAATATTTATACCATAAAGTCCGCGTATTAGTACCCTGTTAGACAGCTCAAGGTAAAGTAGCTTTCAGGATTAGTGGATGAATGACTGAACGTCAAAGAATAGCATGCAGTGTCTCTGTATAGCTTTTGTCATAAACTTCTTGGGCTTTACTCTAATTTGACTTTAAGCCCCAATTACCAAACAGCTGTCTGTCACAGCTCATACAGAAGTCTCTTCCTTGAAACCCTCCAGTTCAACATAAAACTCAAGTGCTTCTCGGAACACAATCACCTAATGACTTCATCCCTTTGTACTCAGGTATTTAAGGATCACAGGCCACATAGTCATTGTCAACAGTGAATTTTATCACCTCATAACTGATATAGTGAAACGTATACCCAGGGATTGGTTTATCACAGTGAGTACATCCGTATCATCCAGTGCAACTGTAAAGCCTGTAATGTTCAGGTTTGTTGATACTGTCAGACAGCTGTTGACTCAACTGCTGCTTTGGTTAGCCGCGCATCATATAGGACACTGTTTCAACTGTTGTGTTGACTCTCCAGTTACGTACATGAGTGGCTTGAATGTTCAAGAGGAAAACGGTTCTAATGAATCATATTCATGTCTGCAGCATGTCTCCGTGTTCAGCTGTACAGGAAATTCCAACGATATGGACGTCTCATGGGACATATCAGGACTATTTTTACATTCCGTTCTGTGTGGCTCCCGTACACTCAAGAGCTATGGGAATGTTAAACTTAACAGATCCAGACGTGAACAGATTAAATGGGCCCTCACACAGGATTGAGTGACATGCTCGGACAAACTGTTAATGACCTCGGTAAATGGTGTATAACTTCGACTGGGCAAGTTAAAGGTTTTCTATGAAGCTAGCACTCTCTAGTGGTTCAAAGTGGCACTACAATATATTTGTACTCTTCAAATTAATTAAATTAAATTGAATTATTCAGACCTAGATATGATTTTAAAGGTGCAGTATGTAGTTTTGGGAAGGAAATTTGAATCAGAAGAGAACTGACTAATTTATTGTCTGTTTTTTTCTGTTACCTAAACAAACCTACCTAAAAATCCAACTCTCTTTGTTGTCATGACTGAATAAAATTGATAAACAAACCTGACCCTAAAGAACAGCACAGTTTTACTGTTTAACTTTGTTTATATTTGGCGGACCCTGCCACCTTTCAAGCTTCAACAGTGTTCTGGGACCATATTTTCCTCTGAGAACAGCTTGTTTATTCAGTTTTGTAAAGAATATTGAGATTAAACTTGTTTTTCATTGCTGTCTGTCGCATCAGTCTTTTACCAACATGAAATTGTAATTGACAGTTTTTGGTTTGTGCCCATAAGTATTATTCATCTCTTATTATAATGTTCATTAACTCCAGTTGTGTTGTTATGAACGCTCTACCGGTGGCATGCTTTGATAAGCTATAGCATATTATCAGGGACTCTCATAGCATATGTTCAGCCATCTTGCTATCAACTTTGAAAGTGATATGACAACTGGGCATAATAGACAGATGTGGCTTGTTTTAACCTGTGAGTCAACAGTTCCACATTTTGCTTTTGGGGCCCTGCAGCAGTAAGCCTCCCCTTACAGCGATGACCGGGGGATACCAACTGTTGTCTGACCCCCGCTTGACAGTCAGTATCTATAATTATCCATCCTATCAACATTTTTCCCCCTATTGTTTTGGACTTAGTGTATGAACTTCCATTTATTTGTCTTTTCCTTTACTTAATGTATCAAGGAGAAAGTCTCATTGGGATTAGAATCTCTTTTTTTCAAGAGAAAAGCAGAGCAAAGAAGGTAGAATGAAGAATATTTTTACCAATAAATAAAACACAAAACAACATAAACACACTTAGATGATACAAACGAGAATGAATAACAACAAGGTGAGGTGTGTGTGAAGGAATAGTCATCAAAACGACCTCAATAAGGTAAAAGTGATGACTTATCATCACTGACAAACACTATCATCTCAATTTGATATAATTTGCATCTGTTTAGCATCGTTTATAAGATAAGAAAAACATTTCATGTGACTCTTTAAGGTCAGCTTTCAATATATGTTTGCTTTGTTGATGGTAACGCCCACGTTTTCCCACGAGCATCTTCCCTGTATACAATGCAAAGGACATTGGACATTGTATGCTTTCTTCCCTTAAAAGGGCATATCCAGGAATGTTAACGCTGGCAAGGGAGTGTTTGTGGAAGTTACATTTCCTTCCCCGGGGGTGTACGGTACAATTTGTATTTTATGACTTCTACTTATAAAGCATTAGAATCTATTCTGTGATGACGTTTAATACAATCAAGTGTTATTGAAGTATTCAGACCTAAATAACGTATGAATTGTTTTTAGAGCGTGTAAAAATGGTTTCACATTTGGCGGACCCCCCCTACTTTCCTCAGATGGTTTGATCTGAATGTTATGACCCAACATGAGTATCAGGAAGTGAAGGGCGGTGGTTGAGAAAAAGAGCAGCACCGGGCTAGCTGACAAGTATCTTGAGTTGTCAGGTAAGACTTGTTTTAACTTTTTTTACTCAGTCTGCCACAGTTAGCTACGATGCAAATGTTTCGCTAACAAGATAACGCAGGAATGTCGTCAACATTTTAGTCGTTTATCAATGAAAACCGACTGTAGTGCGATTTTGAGTACGTTTGATTGCCTTGAAAACACGACTATCCGTTAGCTGCGCGGCTAATGATTCGATAGCTAACGTTTTGTCGCCAAAAAGCGGATGTTTCACGTAGACATGTTAAGGAAAATGTGAGCTTTAAAAACTCAAAGTTCACCCGTGAAACTGGGAAGCTTTCCGCGGCTGCTCGATGTTTAAAGCTCGCTAACATTTACAGCTGTGTGAACAGCTCAAATAATTTGATATGCCTCAAGCTAGGCCGCAAACCATTAAGACTGTACGCACTTCTTGGTGCACTCGGACCTGTGGTAAGCTTTAAAAAATGAACACGCAGCATTAAACAGTTATAGTTTTGTGGGGAGATGAAGCAACTCTTGCCTGGACGGTTTGCATAGTTGGCCAAGGCAGCTAATGCAAATGTCAAGATAACGTTAGCCATCAATGTTTTGACTATAGCCCATTTGAAACCTAAAAATGACTAATGTCATACTTTCAGGACATGTTTATTTGGAGTGTTTTGGTTTAACTGAGGACTATTTAAGTTGTATAGGTAATCTGTTATTTCCTGCGTTTCTTTTATCTGTTAATTGTATTGAGCTAACTTGTGTTCACTTGTGTTGTACAGTTTATACAAGGAATTAGGAAGTACTACAATAATGAATTATCAAATGATAGCAATTAGTTGCAGCGCTGATACAGGTCGTTGACACTCTATCACTAAAACCTGACTGTGTCTTTATACTTACCATTGTCTGAGGTAATATTTATGCTTAACAAGGTCTTTATACTTGCTGCCCAAGACAGATGAGTCCATTTTCTATTAACACCCACTGGTGAAAACACAAGCTTTCTGTCAACATAAAGATGTGCACGCAGGGCCAGTTTGAGTCCACATTCAAGACATTGCCTCATAAGGGCATCTGTGCTCACATCAGTAATTTTCCTGCCCTTAGTGTAGAGCACGCAGTGAGCTGATCAACCTAGAAAGATGAGGAACATCTCCATTTATAGCTCAGTGAGGGACACCACACCGGGGATTCACTGCCAGCAAATTAAAAATACTCTGCCAAATACTCCGGGCACAGATTACGAAATAGTATTTGAGTAACGATGATCCACTTTACCTTTTGATCAGATCGTCTCTGTGCTTGTCAGGGGTCAGTCCTCCTTTGTCTTTCTCATCAAGCCCATATCTTTTCTTTTTTTCTTCTGCTTTGAACTTACTGTTTTCAACTGTAGCTAAATAGGACTGTCTTAACATTAAGTAACAACAGGAAGGATGTACATTCCCTCCCTCTACTAAACTGTTTAGGACATTGAAAATTCATTAACACTGTCGTTTCACATCATCTTGCTTTTCCTGGCTGCAGTGTTCATCATGTTCTATATTGATTTGTTTCCACAGGTATAAAACAGTCAAAATGTCGAGCAAAAGAGCTAAGGGAAAGACCACAAAGAAGCGCCCTCAGCGCGCCACCTCCAATGTCTTCGCCATGTTTGACCAGTCTCAGATCCAGGAGTTCAAAGAGGCCTTCAACATGATCGACCAGAACCGTGATGGGTTTGTGGACAAGGAGGATCTTCATGACATGCTCGCCTCCCTGGGTTAGTAGAGTTTTTGCTTCAAGATGAGCCAACATGTCAGTCAGTGCAGTGGCAGTCTGCACTTTGCTCATTTGGCTGTGTGCCTGCATTGTTTATCAGAAAACAAGTCCCAAGAAGCAAACGTTTAAATGTTTAGCAGTTGTAAATGTCACCTGAAATTGAAACCATCCAGACCCATTTCATTAAACCATGATTGTGTCATTTATACAGGGAAAAATCCAACTGATGAGTACCTGGAGGCCATGATGATGGAAGCTCCCGGTCCCATTAACTTCACCATGTTCCTCACCATGTTTGGAGAGAAGCTCAATGGCACAGACCCAGAGGATGTGATCAGAAATGCATTTGCTTGCTTTGATGAAGAGGGGACAGGTAAATTCTGACTGTTGTATCTTCTTTCCTTCTGATGCATGAAAGGTGTAGCAATCCTCTCAGCTGTGAGGATGATATAAAATGGAATAAAATCCCATTTTAATCTTGTTTTAGTTAAAATTTTCTTCCTCACCTTTTTATATAAAGCACTGTAAATTCCAGCTATGTTTTGAAAGCTGTTTGACAATGGTTTCCATGCCTAAAATGGTAATTGTGTCGCTCACATTCTTCACGAGATGCCTCTAATGTTCATTCAGCCTGTCTTAGCCCTCTTATCTGATTTGACCATTTTTCCCCCTCAGGTTTCATCCAGGAAGATTACCTCAGAGAGCTGCTCACAACAATGGGCGACCGGTTTACAGACGAGGAGGTGGACGAGCTCTTCAGGGAGGCCCCCATCGACAAGAAAAGCAACTTCAACTATGTGGAGTTCACACGCATCCTAAAGCATGGTGCCAAGGATAAGGACGATTAAAGAGCCATGCCAGCATACTCCTCTCCACCCTCTTCCCCTCCTCCGTCAGCTAGATCCCCGTGCTGCATGTCTCAACTCTCCATTATAAACCCTATTTTAAACAAACCAAAGCAATAACTATCCACTCTTTTTTGGTGTGAACTTCCAGTATTGCCAAATGTACACATCTCTAATGAGAAGAAAAATCTCTTCATAGGTTGTCAAGTTTTTTCTGTCATGTAAAGATGTGAAGTGGCAGCACCTTGGAAGCTCTAAGGGATAAGTCTTTACAATCCATGTGATCGGGTTTAGCTGAATTTTTACATTTTATAATATAAACTTTTTAAATAAAGCCCTCTATCAAGTTGTACTTTGCTGACTGTTTCCATAAATGACAACTGAAATAAGTGATGCATCATTCTGTCTTTATTTTCCCTGTAGCATAACTAAAATGCTTCTGCACCATTTTCCCTCCTCAGGAGCTTGTCCAGTCTTGACAAGTCGACTCTCTCTCCTTGATAAATTTGTTGAACATGTGCTGACTAGCATGAGCTGAATTCCTTCTGTTAAAGGGCTAATATGCACAGTCAACACGGACTCAAACAAGGGAAAGTGCTCAAATGCCACACATGTAGTAAGAGCCTTGCCTAACAGACTAGGAAGATGCTTGAGTTATCAGAGAAGCATGGTACATTAATCTCAACTGAGGATCAGATTACAGTTAATTTAGCAGCAGTACAAGAATGCCAAAAATGTTGTTTCTTCTCCAGAAGCTGTCGTGGAAAATAAGTATATTTACGGTAGTACTGTACTTTAGGGCGAATGGGAGGAAACTTAAGTATGATACATACTAAATATATGATTAAATTATGTATGATGCATTGGTATGGATTAAAGGCCTCGTCATGCCCACACAGCTGTTTTCAGTTATGTCAGACCTTCTCCATTTGAAAATACAGGAGCATTCTTGGAGTCCAGAAAAAGGTCTTTGCAAACAATTATGTTTGTGTGACAAATGATCTTGTGAGCATAATTTGAAAAACAAAACAAAAACAACAATATACAAATATCCTTCCTTTGGACCTTAAAGGCTCCATAATTTCAAGAGAAACCACCAATTTTACTTCAGGTCTTGAGGAGTCCTGCTGTTTCTGTGAAAAACGAGTGTAGAGCCTTTTATGGTTTCAGAGGAAGTTGCATGTTATCTGACAAATTGCTTTGAGTGATGTTAGGCAGTTGTTGAGTTGCATTGTGGGTAATGTAAGCACCAGGTCTTAAAGGCAACCTATTGCTCTAACATTGCACTCTAACACTGTTGGACTATTTAGCGTGTGCAGGTTGGACAGGTGATCGCAATTAATACGACAGAAACAGATGTCGTCTTTTTTTAATCCACACTTCTTTTCCCTTTTCATAACCTCAAAATGTACACCTACATTACGCACGATGCAATTTAGCCACTGGAGTAACATCACTGGCGGCTATTTATCAGATTAAATGCAACTTCCTCTGGAGTCACAAAAGACTATATACTACCTTTTTAACATTATGCAACAGTACCTCCCAAGATATGTAAACAACATAAGTACATTCAGCTGGAAAGTACTTAAGTACTTTCCTTTGAGGATCATTTTGAATGCAGTTCTCTCATTTGTAAGAGTACTCTTACAGTTTGCCAACTTTAATTGAAGTCAAGGAGTACTTCCACCCCTGTTGAAATAGAAGTATCTCATTTTTTAAAAGTCGAGTTAAGTGAATGTCTTAACATTAAGTAGCAACAGCATGAACAGTTTCTTTTAATGGACAAATTAACTTTTCCTGGGTGAAATTCTAAATTACAATGAGAAGTTTTTTAATATCTTGCTGATTTTTGGTCGCCAGTGAAAATCACAAATGTTTTTGTATGAATATACTGGAACAAATAAATCCATTAGGTGCATGAATACCAGTGACCAGTTGTAAACAAACACACCAGAACCTCTGAATGGGAGAAAACGTATGATTTTTATTTTTTTTAAATTTATTTATTATTTTATCTGTTAAGATTTTCAGTCATCCAGGTCATGGTTATCCAAGGAAGGTTGAATCAAGTCCAGTTGTTCTAAATTTATACCTCTTTGGATATTTATGAGGTATATCGCCCTCTAGTGTCTGAATGAAGTTTGAAATTGCATAATGGTGCCTTCAATGCAGCCTGGAAGAAAACACAACGACCATCGAATTTCTCTCAAAAATCAAATGAGGTTATGAAATGAATCGATATGATGGTCGTGTAAGATTTTCTGTTGTATCTTGATTTCTGTTGAATGCAAAATATGAGGTGCAATGACAAATCTCATGGGGGATTTTTTATGCAATGATAAAAGTTTTTGTTTTTGTTTCAGCCAAAGTTAATCAGAATCAAACAACACATTTTGTAATACAAGTCAACAATTATTATTATTATTATTATTATTATTATTATTATTATTATATATTTTATTTTAATTCCGACCAAAAACCACACGAATCACCAGGTTGAGAAAAAACGACGGTCCCTGAACGCCTCGTCATCCTTACGGAACCACGTTATGACAGAGTCGCCTCAGTCAGCGGTTCTGTGACCCTTGCCGCTGTCGGAGAGTCCAGGTATGAGTTTTACCGGTGTTCTCTTGTCATAAGTTGTTTATTTATCAACCTGTACTGAAGTACCTGCTTTCAGGTGTGCTAGTCTGAGCAGCGCGACTCCACGGGCTAGCTTGGAGCTAAGTAGCTAACGTTAGTTAACAACAACCTCAAGGTTGGTTAGCTAACAGGAGAGCAACAGATGAAGGAGCTGAACACTCACTGCTAGTAGCTTTGCTCTTTTATTTAGCGTTTAAAGTTGTGGTTGGTCTTTAAAGCAAGTCCTGTTGAACGTTTTCTTGTTTTTTAAGGGTTCCTTTCTGTTTCAGCTGGGCCTGAGGGTCATGGCTCTGAAGCTGGTCCAGAGACTGTCGGTGGTCGGGCAGTTGGGGGTCCATCGTGGAGTCTGCTCCACCAGGCTCCTGAGCACCATCAGTGGGGGTCAGCCTCTCTGTGCTGGCTGCCTGTCTGCCTCAGCCGGATGCTGCGTCCGGAGACAGGGCTGCAGGACACTCCAGCAGGACTCTGGTAGAAGGAGCCTGACCACCACCATCACCAGGGAGCCCTACTTCCTCGGCAGCAGCTCTGGTGGCCTTCACAGAGATTCGGGACTTGGGTTCCGGATCACCCAGCTGCACGGACCCACAGCTGCCGAGGAGCAGGAATTCAAGCAGCGGCTAGAAAGCTGCTCCTCATCCCGGCAGGTGTTCACACTCCTGCGCTCTTTAGGGATCATGTCTGACACCATGGCTGCAGCAGCACTGCACCGTGTGGCTGATCTGGAGCAGGTGGGGAACTCCCTGAAGGATCCTAAAGTGCTGGAGAAGGACACCATCGGATCTCTGTGCTACCAGTTGGAGCAGGACTCCAGGCGGCTGACGGATGCCGGGCTGGTGTCAGTTCTCCTGGCTTGCACGCGCCTCTTCTTGGATCCCTGGAGCGTGCTGATGGTGCGGCTGGTGTCTGAGAGCCAGGAGAGGTTGGACAGGGGGCAGATGACTGTGGGGCAGCTGTGCACTCTGGGGCAAGCGATGCTGGCTATGGAGGGTCCCGACTGTGTGATGCTGAAACAGGTGATGGAGCAAATCCAGAAGCAGGAGCCGTCGCAGTGGAGCCTAGAGGATCTAATCGCTGTTTATAGACTTCTGCAAGGTGGTGTGGTCCAGGATGGGAAGTACCGGGACCTCCTGAACGCCATGCACACCCACGCTGTGACAGTCACCTCCCGCCTGAACCCTGCAGCCGTCAGCGGGCTTCTTGGCGCTCTGGTGGTCCTGAATCAGACGCAGGTCATGCCTCTTGTGATCAATCTGTGCAAGCAGGCTGTGAGGCATGTTCCTCACTTCACTGATGAGGAGCTCACAGTTGTGCTCGGCGGCCTTATGCACTTCGGTCACAGCGATCATTACTTTGTGGAGGCGATGGAGAGGTACGTGCCCACAATGACCTTCACCTCCCACCCAGAGACAGTGACCAAGGTGATTCAGTTCTTCAGCCGGAGGAACATCCTCTCCCCGACTGTGTTCGACGCCGTGGCTGAGAGCTTCGTGTACCGAGCGGACGACTACAGCACCAGCCAGGTGACCCGGCAGATCATGGCTCTGGGAAAGCTCGGCTACCTTCCTCCCAACGCCGCCGAGCTGTTCAGGAAAGTCGAGTCCATCCTGCGATCACGCTTTTCACACTTCCAGCCTCGAATGGTGCTCAACCTGCTCCACTCCTGCACCCTGGTGGAGAGGTTCCCCGTTAACTTTGTCTCCAAAGTGTTCAGCAGTTTCTTCCTCCAGCAGCTGCAAGGTAAAACATCCCGTCACACACCTGCACAGGGTTTCCATGAATAGTCTGGGTAGGGGTTCCTTTTGAGGTTAATGTGTGATTTGTGTTTGAGTAAAGCAACAAATCAAAGTGCTTGTATTCCAGATCAGGGCACTGGGATTGACCGGCTCGTCCTGGCACAGCTGACCCAGCTCTACATGACTTTAAAGTTGGAGTGTCCTTTCTATGAGGTAAGACATGTCAGCAGTTATACATGTTTAAGACAAGGCCAGGTCAACACAATAACAAAGGATTAATGCACAGTCAGAAACCTGAACACACACCCTCTCACGGAACGTGTCACCAGTATGTGAGATTGGGGAAATTCCAGTTACCTAAATTTTTACATTGAGTTCATCTGCTACATAGTTTGGAACTGACAACCTTGTGCTTTTATTTTGAAGGCTGAGTCCCAAACAGATATTTCACATCTTGACTACACTGTAGATTTCCTGGAAATATCTCAATGTTTTGGCCAGGTGTCCAGTAGAAATCAAAATAATATACTTTCATCCTTAAATGAGATAATGGAAGGTGTATTCGCAGTGCTGACACTTAATTCTAACTGTGTTCTCATGCTTAAAAAAATATTTGAATTAGAACATTCTCCTTGAAAAATGCTCTATTTTCAACAGAAGCATGCGCTTTATCAACCAAATCACTCATGTTAACCAAAAACCTTTTGATATCTGGAATTAAATAATCCTGTCGTCTTATTTGTTTGCTGTCTCTGTCCATAGAAATCAGCAAAAATGACATAACCAGGATCAAAACGTACAATCAGATACTCCAGCACACACTAGGATGTGATTGGCAGTATTTTATTAACAATTACATTATAAAAAAGCGAACTACGTGTTTTGCATGTTACTTAAACCTTTGGCCTATAAGACACCACAAAATCGTCACAATACAGCAAGACATTTTCCAGTAATAAAACATATTAAGACATTAATCCTAACATTATATACATGTACATACTGCAGGTAAGATTTTCAGGGAAAGAAATGAAATAAATGGATCGTTTAATAGCAGTTGATTAACCTGAATGTTTCATCATGAATTGTTTTAGTGCACAATCCATGTTTAAAATTTATATGTGTACATTTCAGTTTTTATCTCACTAACTAAACAATATATTTAATGGTTTCCTGTAAAGTATCATATAAAAGTATATAACTTGTTTTCTATATAAAGATAAGAGAACAATAAAATCCATTTAAAACAATATTTCTGGAGCACCTGACGGTCTTCTTGTTTGAAGTCATTTCCTGTATAATTGAGTTTTTTCCTCTGTTGTAACTTAAGTCCACAGCTTGCTCGTGCTTTTAATGCTGGGTGTGAAAATATTCCTCCTGTTGTCTCCTCAGGGACCCAAACTCCTTCGCAAGTACCGCGTCCAGTCTTTCCTCATGTCCGGACGCTCTCTGGAGACACCGGTCGACGCACAAATGTACAACTCTGTCAAAACCGGGCTGGTAGATTTGCTCGGGTCTCGTTCGTACTTTGGATCCAAAGTTCTGACACCTTACTGCTACACACTTGGTAACACACACATGCGAACTGCTGTTTCTCCTAAATGTTTCCTGTAGTCTGTAACCTCTGAAGGACTTAACATTTGTTTTTGCTCCTGTAGATGTGGAGATAAAACTGGATGAAGGGGGATACGTGCTGCCTGCCAGTCAGAATGATGAGGTGCACAAAAGGTAAATGGTTTTATGTTACGAGGTTGTTAAAGTTCAGATTTTTGGTTCCACTAAATGTTCGAGCGCTAGATGGAATTTGAAGAGGTTAAAACAGTTGTGTTGTTTGATGTGTTACAGGATAGCTCTTTGTATTGACGGACAGAAGAGATTCACTACAAACAAGAGGCAGCTGCTTGGAAAAGAGGCCATCAAGCAGCGACACCTGAGGCTTCTGGGATATGAAGTTGTTCAGGTTAGAAAGTCATCTTCACATTCATCTGATCTTTGTTTTTGTTCTTTCAGTAGTTCCATCTCACTCAAATGTTATCTGTTTGTTCTCTTTCTGTTGTTAACCTGCCCAATCTTTTGTTTTCATAAAATGGATTAATGAAGTCTTTGTTTTGTTTCTTTTAGATTCCTTTCTATGAGTTTGAAAGCCTGAAAAACAAGACCGGTGTGGTGGAGTATCTGCACCAGAAGATCTTCCCTCACACATTCAGGCTGAGCTGGTGATGATAAAAATGTGCCTTCAGTGGTTTTGTCAGCAGCATCACGTGCCCCGAGTTTTGTCGTGAACTTCTTGTGTAAGAATTATACAAAAAGAAGCATCTATTTATTTTTTTAATTGAACTCTTTCATTTGGTAATGACTTAAGTTATTGATTCTGCACTTTCACTTGTTTAATTTCACAATAAAGTGACTTTTTGTATGAATACCAACTTCTGAATGACTTCAGTGCATCACACAATGTTGAGTATTGTTTGAAAAATATAATTTATTTTGTTTTTGGCAAACCATCCCTGCAGAAACTGTACAAAGTTAGTATAAGAGAATCCCAGTTCAATCATTCACCAAAGATACATGTGATTTTCAGAGAATAATGATCAGAGATTTTAATTAAAGATGCCTGGTTTGAGGTGAAAGTTTCCATCGTTTGTTGGACAGAAGAAGCTTTGATTTTCAATAAGGTCTGCAACATCATTATCATATTCATATGTTCCTGATTATTGTAACCCTCAAGCTACTAAATGCTTAAACTGAAATATTCATATTGCTTCTTTTGTCCAATAAACTGTCCAAAACCCAAAGACTCCTCATCAGCTATCATAGAAGACAAAGAAAAGCAGTAAATCCTTACATTTAAGAAGCTGGAAGCGGCAAATGTTTGATATCTTTACTTGAAAAATGACTGAAAGGATTAACTGATTGTCAAGATAAATGGAAATTATCTTTAGACTGATAAATCGATTAATCGTTGCAGCTCTAATTGTAAAAATTCTCACTCTAAGGCCTGGAGTGTCAGTTGGATAAATAGAAAAAAGGCTATGATACATGTAAAACTAGAGTGAGTGTTTTGATCGCTCCTTTATGTAGCAGGAATCTGAGGAAGGCCGAACTCGTCCACCAGAACACCATCCTGAAAATACAAAAAGAAGAGTTGCCATTAAAGAAAAACCTCAGTAATTAGTAATTGCCCAAAGTAAATAATTGGAGTCAAATAAAAGGGGAAAATCCTGAAACTGTGAAGTACCCTGTTGGTCGACTTGTCTCCAGGCAGGCCCTCTGGGATGGAGGGAGCTGTTGAAGCCTCGTCCAGGTAGGAGCTGTCATCATCCATGAGGAACTCATCTCCCAAAGCATCCAGCTCTGTGGGACACATCAACAAAAGATGCCCATCATAAGCACTATCACCTCGTCTAAAATGTAGTTGTCTCTGGCGTCAAAGTTAAAATCTGAGTAAATGTCATAATCCTGGAAGAATCCTGGGATGTGAGTGTCTTACTGACCTGCTTCCAAGTCGTCTTCATCAATGTCAGGGGTGCCGTAGCTTCTGCTCAGCGACTCCTGGATTTCATTGGCATCCTCCATCATGTCCTCCAGCTGATCTTGGATATTCTGATTATTGAAATAAAATAAAAAAGGAGTTCATATGTTTTGTTATGATCACAAAGACCCTCAACACTTCTATACAAGACCTCATGATGATGTCTTTAAAGTGAAAATGTCATAAGAATGGATTGAGTATCTTTAAATATCTACACAATTATTGAGTGCGAGACCATGTTATCTGTTGATTATCTTCGTTATATCCATTACTGGATGGTCCTAATCAGGTAAATCTGTAGTCAGGAACTGCATACCTCAATCTTATCAATGTTCACGTTCTTGTATGCTTTCTTCATGTCTTTGAGGCCGGTCTTCATGGCATCAACCTGAAGAAAAAAGAAGCAAACGTTAGCCAAATGACACATTTTCTTCAGTTATCATCACATCTGCGAGAATATTTACTCTCTTACTGTGGTTTTAGTGTCTTTAAGGTTTTGGATTGTGTAGTTGGCTTGTTCCATGTTGAACGACTGCTGCATGAGGTTGTCTCTCTGGCCCTCATACCTGGAAGATAAATCGA